>PVIW01006485.1:0-69383 GCA_004026585.1 Noctilio leporinus
GTGATGGGTGTGTGTGTGATGGGTGTGTGTGTGATGGATGGGTGTGTGATGGGTGTGTGATGGGTGGGTGTGGATGGGTGTGTGTGTGATGGGATGGACAGATGGGCCGACGGGTAGGTGCACTGGCTTCATCACAAGGCAGGTGGCAGCGGGCTGGGCAAAGTGGGGCGGCCGAGCGGAGCAGAGACTGCGGAGCCGAGAGAAGAGGAGGGTCACGGGGGTGGAACCCCTCGCTGCAGCTGCGGGCGGGGAGGGGTCGCTCCTGGGCGCTGCCGCTGCCGTGTTACCGCAGGTGCCTCCGCTGAGCAGGGGCACAGCCTGCCGCCCGGAGACCCCTCCCCGCGTCCCCGACCTTTGCCACACCCCCCTCCGCGTTGGGCTCAGGGACTTGGGTTTCTCCTGCGCCCCGGCCCGCACGGGGTAGAAACCTCTCGGGGTCGCTGAGGGGCGGCACGCGCGACAGCCCCTCGCACAGCGACGCTCCTTAAAGATCCGCGGGGCGGGCGGCCCGGGAGTGGGCGGATCGGCGCTCACCGGCGGTGTGAACCTGCCGAGCTTGGCTGGTGGCGCTGCGCCCTCGCGTGGCCGGTTGCAACCGGGCGCCCGATGCCCCGCATTTCCACCGCCGCAGGGGGCGCCGAGGCCGGCGGGCGGGCGGGGCCGCTGCGCTCAGGGGCGCCTCCCCGGCCGTGGTGCCCCCTCCACCCCCCCGCGCCTCGCTGGGTGCCGAGTCCCGCGTGTCCCCGACCCGGTCCGCTCAGGACGCCGACGTCACCGTGCGCCCCTCGCAGGGCCTCGGCGGCTCCCCAACCGCGACCGCGGTCCGCTTAGGGTCAGGTCGCTTGCGGATCCCCCTTCACTCCGTCTGGCCCGGGAATCGCGTCCGAGGGGTGTTAGGTGCTGGGAGAGGTTTGTTTGTAATTTTTAAATTATTATTATTTGTAGAGAGAGGGTAAGGGAAAGAGGAAGAGGGAGAGAGGCATCCATGTGCGGTTGCCTTTCACCTGCCTCCAGCTACCGACCTGGCTGGAGACCTGGCTTGCAACCTGGTTATGTGCCCTGGCTGGGGATCGAACCAGCGACCTTTGGGTTTGCAGGCCGGCACCTTATCACTGAGCCACCAGCCAGGGCTGTTTGTAAATCTTATCGCACCGATTTCCACCTGAATCTCCCTGTGTTCAGAATTCGCTCTCAGGGTCCCGACCCCTTGAAACGTCCGTGCAGCCCATGGACCCTCCGTGGGCCCTGCAAAAGAATTTTTGCTCCCGGTTTTCCGGCGTCGTTTTCTGTAGACAGCAGCGAGGCGAAGGCCTGGGTGGCCCTGTGGGGGTCGCCCCGCCGTGGCTGGGCTCCGCCGGTGGGCGAAGACGCAGAACAAACTCGGACGATCCTGGGGGTGTCTGTGTCACTCCAGTGTCCTCTTCGCTTAGGCTGTGACTCATCGCACGGGCATATGTGACGTGGGGGCTCCTAAGGCGGTATGACCTTCAGGAATATGATCACGACATGTCTCGATAGTCTGTCTGACGAGAACCCCCCAAGTGGTGTTCTGCTCGCGGAAGCGCTTTCTGAGTTTCCACCTTTCAACCCAAGGACACCGCTACCGTAAATAACGCTGAAGGGAGCGCGGGGACACCTGTGTGTGTCCTTTCAGGTTGGTGGGTTTTGTTTTCTTCAGGTAAATGCCCAGAAGTTCAGTCGCTGTGCCCTAAGGTCATTTATTTTTAATTTGGGGGGGGGGGGATTTCACATTTTT
Source organism: Noctilio leporinus (assembly GCA_004026585.1). Lineage (NCBI taxonomy): Eukaryota > Metazoa > Chordata > Mammalia > Chiroptera > Noctilionidae > Noctilio > Noctilio leporinus. The sequence goes on from PVIW01006485.1 coordinate 1,757, forward strand.
TCCATCATTTTACATTCCCACCCACAGTGTACGAGGGTCCCTGGGCTCCACGTCCCAGCCAACGCTTGTTATTTTTTGTCTTTCGGATAAGAGCCATTGTGATTTTGATTCCTTCATTTTTCTCATGATTTAGGGGTGTTGAGCATCTTTGCACAGACCTGTTGGCCATGGGCCTGTCCTGTTTGGGAAGTTGTCCGTTCAGATCTTTGGCTCATTTTTAAATGTGATTTTGTTGGATTTTTTTTTTTTTTTCTGTTAGCCTTTATCACATATATAACTCAAATATTTCCTCCCATCCACAAGACCACAATTTGTTCATGGTTTCCTGTGCCACACAGAAGCATTTTAGTTTTCTGTAGTCCTACTTGTTTATATTTGATTTGTGTTGCTTCTGCTGTTGCTGTCGTATTAAAAGAATCATCACTAAGACCTAGTGAAAAACGTTACCACCTAGGTTTTGTTCTAAGAGGTTTTGGTTTTAGGTCGCTTACACCCAAGTTTTTAAGCCACTTTTAGTTAATTTTGGTGTGCATGCCAAAAAACATACCTTTTGCCAATCGGAGGAAGAAAGTAGATATAAATCTGATTCATTCACACCGGATGCATCTATTGCTCTGTTGGCTGTTGTCATTTTTTTCACTTGACTGTCTAAGGGAGAGAGGTCGGCACCTGAGTGAAGAGGCAGGAGGCAGGGATTGCATGTTTTACATGCATGTCCTGGGTAAAAACTGCTGTCTTAATGCATGTTGAACTTTGTCACATGCATTTTCTGCATCTATTGAGAGGGTTGTATGAGGTCCATTTTGTTACACTGGCATGTCACTGGCGTGTCACAGTGACTGACCTGTGACTGTCGAACCATCCTTGTATCCCTGGACGAAGTCCCCCTGGATTATGGTCTCTGTACTATTTTTGCAGCACTTTTGTAAGTCTGAGGTTATTGCACAATAAGGTATTTAAAATACCACATGTGGCTTTGGAATAAATACATGCGGTGGTTTCCTGAAGCTGGGAGTGTGGAGAACACAATTAGGGGGCTGTTTGGAGGGGTGTCCTCAATGGTAGCAATAGTTTCTTTTCTTTTTTAAGTCTTTTATTTATTTATCTTTAGAGAGGGGAAGGGAGGGGGAAGAGAGGGAGGGAGACATCAACGTGTGGTGGCCTCTCATGCGCCCCCAGCTGGGAACCTGGCCTGCAACCCAGGCCTGTGCCCTGGCTGGGAATCGAACGGTGACTCTTTGGTTCCCCGGCTGGCACTCAATCCGCTGAGCCACACCAGCCAGGGGGCAATGTTCTTCTTCAGAAGCTGCATGCTAGCAAGGCTGTTGTTGCACTAACAATGGATGACAAGGAAAGTACACATAAAAGGACACCATGAAAATTATTACCACTTATTTCATGAGTCCATGAATGCCCCTGAGCCCCCCCGCCCACTGTACCCCTGCCACGGGTCCCAGGATTAAGGCTCCTGACTTGAAGAACTCGAGGTGTCAGTTTACCCATCTGCTTCCCGGAGTCACTGCCAGGTACATCCAGGGAAGATGTTGCCACCCGGAGCCCTTCCGGCCCCAGGATGGAGAGGGGGAGCCTGGCTGAATGGAGAGGGGGAGCCTGGCTGAATGGAGACGGGGGAGCCTGGCTGAATGGAGACGGGGGAGCCTGGCTGAACGGAGAAAGAGGGCAAATCCTTTAGCCCCGTGAGCAGAGGCGCCACCTGCCCACGCGGGAGGGCCCGGGTCCCGCGGACCCTGCACAGCGCTGGGCACTGTTTCTGCTGCTGTCGGTGGCTCAGCTCCAGCTGAAAGCAGCACCGGGGCCTGGCAGCCACGCGTCCTTTTCCCCACACATGTCGGGCTCCTCTCGTTTCCTCCCCGTTGCTCGCATCCCTGTGGGACCCAGACACCTCTTTGCAGGTTTCCACGTTCTCATCGGTGGGGTGGGTGCGGGTTGAGCAAGGAAACAGCTGAGAGCCCGGGCCCTCAACCAGCGAGGCCGCTTTGGTCCTTTTCACGCTTTAGAGCAGCAAGTGCCACGGAAATCCCGGCTGCCTCCAAAGGGCAGGTGGGTCGTGGCCACACCGAGGCGGCTCAGGGGCCCCGGGTTCTGGGTGCTGACGTGGGGCATCCGGACCAAGACCAACAGGGGCGGCCGGTGGGCTGGCGGATGAGCAGAACCAGGAGAACATGGAGCTGGGGTTCCGGCATCTCTTCCGGATCTGGTTCCCACAGATGGGCTTCCAGTGTCACCCCCGGCCGCCTGCTCAGAGGGGACCGATCCTCATGGAAGCCCTGGCCTCCGTCCGCCCTTCCTGTGGCCACCCTCTGTCCTCAGCCGCCGGCAGTCCCACCAGCGTCCGCAGTCAGCCTTCTGCGCATGGCCCCACTGTCGGCCTCTGTCACCTCCTCTGTCCTTGGACTGCACAACCCAGCCAGCAAGTTCCGATTTATGGTCCCCACCCCGGCTCTCCAGACCCACCGGAAACTCTCAGAGACCACCCGCCTTCACGAGCCGAGGGTGGTCCTACCTCTGCCGTTTCCCAGCGCCACCCGCCCTGCCTTTGCTGCCTCCTGGCTCAGATGGGCATGGGTGGCAATCTGACCACCCCTGGCCCCCGCCCCTAGGTGCCCGGGAAATCTCCCTCGTTCTTCCGTGAAAACCGCTCTCTCAGCTGACGGCCCGAGGCTGGTGTCCACCAAGCACCCGGCACCCAGGGCAGGGGGCTGGGACTGGAGGAGAGTGGGAGCTGTGACAGTGAGGGTGACGTGGCCACTCACACAAAGGACACGCAGGGCTGCCATGGGACCCCCTCCCTGGAGGCACACTTAGAGAGGAGAGGAGATAGGCAGCGGCCAGGGACAGGGCTGGGCTCCCTGTGACAGTCGGGGATGCAAAGGCGTCCCCATCTGGCCCCTTGGTGAGGAACCCTGGGGAACCAGTGGGCCCTCGGATCAGCGGGGACCTCCGCCCCTGCAGGATGGTGGCAGCTGGTAAACTCACACCTGTGCGCACAGCTGAGCCACACAGGAGCTGACCTTCCTCCCCGGAAACACAGGTGACTGTCTGGGGAGCAACATGGCAGGAGAGCCCCCGGGACAGGCCCGCAGAGTGTCACCCAAAGCTCCATGGGGCAGGGCAGGGCCCAAAACTGCACAGAGAGCAGAGCCACCGCTGAGGGGCCGGAGGATGTCACACTGGTCAGGTCTGAGCTGGGGGAGAGAGGCCAGCCCCCCGCAGGCTCGGAGGAGGGGGTGCAGGTGACGGGGGCATCCTGACAGGCCCCCGTGGGCACAGACGCTGAGCCCTGACACTGGGTCAGGATCCGGCGCCTGGACCCTCAGCCCAGATGACGCTTAAGGGTTTTCCCGAGGAGACAGAAATGGGAGACCAGGCACAGGCCCATTATTAGTTAATTAATGTTAACTATGAATTATTAGTAGTGAATTCCTTACTGTCTAAAATGCATTTTCTTCACTGGCAAAATGGGGATGAGAAACACTTCACAAGATTGTAATGAAGGGGGGAGGGGGAGAAAGAGGCAGAGAAGGGGAGCAGTTTCGTCAAGGACATGGGCCCATGTGGGGTTCACTGTGGGGGGGGGGCTGGGGAGAGCAGGGGGGAAAATGGGACACATGTTAATACAACAGTAAAATTAGAGTAAAAAGAGACTGTAGGAAAGGTTAAAATACACATGTGCACGTGCGTACATACATGGACATGCATCTGTAAATGCGAATGTATTTGTGTACGTGTGTGAGCATGTATGCACGCTATATGAATACGTACTCATATGTGCCTGTATAAAGGTATGGCTATGCGTATAGGGGAGTGTATCTGGACACGTTGTGCATGTTGTGTGAATACAGGCACGTGTCCATGTATGGATATGCCTACACGTGACTATCTGCACGTGAATTGCATACGTGTGCATGTATATGACTGTAATGTGTGTGTCAAGTGTATGCGTATGACAAAGTGGCTGTCGCATGACTACCCCCGCTTCCCTGACCCCAGCTTCGGTGGCCCGCCCCAGCCGGGTGGACGAGACCCTCCCACAGCGGCCCCTCCTGAGGACGCCGAGTCCCGGGAGCGTTTGGGTCCGTTTGCAGGACGGAAGCGTGGCTGGTGCGCCCAGACTGCGTGGCTGCGCTGCTTGCCTGCCAGTCCCGCCATCCCACACACCCCAGTCCCCTCGGTCACTTGACTGTCCCCACCCAGACCTCTGCCTTCCTGGACACTCCAATCCGCCCCAAATGCCACCTGCCTGACGCCTCCACGCCCATTTGAAAACCCCCTTCTTCCTTTAAACATGTGCCATGTCAGTGGTGTCTAATTACATACAGTCAAGCGTCCATATGAAATCGTCCAACTGGTGGATTCCGATGCATGCAGTTCCATCAGGCCACCCCCAAAATCAAGATCCCGGCATTTCCATCGCAGGCGGATGTTTACCCACAATGCCTTGTGAGCCATTTCTCTCCTCCCGCTTCCCTCACAGGTGTTCGCTGGAACCGAACATTTGTATTTCCTACAATTTTATGGAAATGGAACCGTAAGTACGCCCTGTGCTTTTATTGTTGGTCTCCTTTTATGCACCATAACTATGCTGAGATTCTTGAACGTTGTCTAACGTATCAAAGGTTTGTTCCTTTTGTTACTCAGTAACGTTCTGTGGGGTAAATGTATCCAAGGTTGCGCATTCATTCTCCCATCGAGGGGCACGTGGGCTGCGTTCGTTAGTTGCTGGGCGTTGTAAACAAAGCGTCTGTGAATGTCCATGAGCCAGTATTTCTGAGGAATAAACTCCGTTTCTCTTGGGGAAGTATCGAGGAGGAGAAAGGCTAGGCCGCTGCTCCGAGTCTATCTCATTTTTGAAAGAAACTGCCAGATAGGCTCCAGAGCAGTGGAGTAACGTCCCGTTGCTACCAGCAGGGAGTGAGGGTTCCCCCCACTTCCCACCGCTTACTAGGCTCAGTCTTTTAAGTGGTATCCATTGGTGGTGTGGCTTCTCATGGGGTTTCAAGTTGCCTTTCCGTAATAATCATGTCGAGCTTACTTGTATTTACGTTTTGTGATCTATTAGCTTATCTTGTGCCGTGTGTGTTCAACTCTTCTGCCCAAATCTGCGCTGCACCCTAGAGATGCCACCATCTCCGGTTGGGGGACACAGGTCAGCATGAAAACATGAAAGAACACGACCAGGCACAGTTCCCGGCGCAGCAGGGAAGGGGTCTTCTGAGGGTTAGCTAGGGTGGGCAGCTTTTTCTGGCCAGAGTGTGTGCATGGTCGGTGTCTACAGAGACAGAAATGAAACTGTGGGAGGGAAACTCTGAGGAACAGGAAATGAGGAGTTAGCGGGGGACAAACAGAAGGAAAACACTCTTGGAGTATGGAGAGGAACGAATTCTGGCCAAGAGAGAAAACATGAGCTAATAATTATTTTAAAAATAGGATGAGTGCAGTTAAGGTGCTCACCCACGATGGTGCTGACGCAGCAGTGAAACAAAGCGGAGCTGTTCACAAAGACTTCGGCCTGTACGCTAATCTACGTTTTATAAATTTACACACTTTCAAGACCAAAACTGGAGCACACAATTAAGCAACACAACAAAATATTTGATTGCTGGTAGTACAATAAACTAAAAAAAAAAAAAGCCACAAATAATTCCCATTGAACGAGTGCTTACAATGTTCCTAATACAAGAGTTTTACTTACAAATGCAATTCCTTGCTTTGGGAATACTCTCGATGGGGTGGTATTCTTAGGAAAAAAGACAAAACCAGGTTGTTTCTGATTTTAAAATGATTTGTGTCTTCTTTCTTAATCTTATCAATATATTGAATAACCATATACACTCATCTCAGACGTATTCTTAGCTCACAAAATACTGTTCTTTGGCTATGTTCTTGAGGATATTTAAGTTCCTCAAAATTTTTCCCTAAAGCGACAATAAATGTTGAAAACCATTCACTTGAATGTCAGTTGTCATTTTTTAAGAGATTTTATTTATTATTTTTATAGAGAGGGGAAGGGAGGGAGGCAGGGAGGGAGAGAGACATCCATGTGTGGTTGCCTTTCCCCTGCCTCCAGCTACCGAGCTGGCTGGGGACCTGGCTTGCAACCTGTCAGTTGTCATTTTGATGAGACACCTTGAAAAGTCAACCATCAGTCATGAGTTAATTAACGGTGTCAAAAATAAATCCCGTGGATACTATCGAGATGTGTCACTTTCTTCTAGACTGTGTGCCATGTAATTAGAACACACACCGCCTCCTGTTTCCCACTCCGCCCCCATCGCCCACTCAGAACCAAGGAATTTTCCTCAGCACGGTCTGAACCGTGTCTGTCCTGATGAGAAAATTCTGCTACATAGGTGAGGAATGCATGCCCTTCACAGGCTGGGTCCCTAGCAGGGGACCACACAGACAGGACCGGGGGGAGGGGCTGCCTACAGTCGATGTGTGTAGATGACAGAATTCCTTAGACACGCGAACGCTCGATGTCAGAACCAAGCGTAAAAGCTAGAAAGGAAAAATACGATATCAGAAATACATAACTCATTAGATGGTCTTAATAGCTGTTTGGAAGCTGCAAATGGGAAAAAAAATGAATAAAGACCAGAAAATGAAAAGAATCCAAACTGAATTTTTAAAAAAGAAGCAGCAGCCCTGGCTGGTGTGGCTCAGTGGATTGAGCACCAGCCTATGAACCAAAAGGTTGCCTGTTTGATTCCCAGTCCGGGCACAGGCCTGGGTTGCAGCCAGGCCTCTAGTTGAGGGCGTGAGAGGCAACCAATCTATGTATCTCTCACACATTGATATTTCTCTCTCTCTCTTTTTCCCTCCTTTCTCCTCTCTCTAAAAAAGTAAATAAATAAACTCTTTAGAAGAAGAAGGAGCAGCCCTGGCTGGTGGCACAGTGGATAAGGAGCCGGCCTGCAAACCCAAAGGTCGCTGGTTCGATTCCCAGCCAGGGCACATGACCAGGTTGCCAGCCAGGTCTGTAGCTGGAGGCAGGTGAAAGGCAACCATACACAGATTTTCTCTCCCTCTCTGCCTCTCTCCCTTCCCCTCTCTTTAAAAATAATAAAATCTTTTTAAAAAAGGAGGAGGAGGAGAAGAAAGGAGGAGAGGATGGAGAAGGAGAGGGAGTGGAAGAGGAAGGAGGAGGAAGAGATGGAGAAGAAGGAGAGGAAGAGGAACAGGAAAAAGAAGGAGAAGGAGAAGAAAATGTCAGGGGACCCCCAAGAGCCTTCTCAAGCACAGCCAGGGGAGCCAGGTGTGGACAGGGTCCGGCTCCCCCTTGGTCGGCAGAGGCCACCCCGCAGGGTGGCAGGAAGGACCTGAGGCTCAGGTCGGGCCTCCCCCTGTGGGTCGCAGCTCTCACCAGCCGGCCGCCTCCCTGGGCTTCTCCCTGAAGGACACCTCCCCTTAGTTTGCTGCGTTTGTGTTGGGTTTCTTTCCTTCTTTTAAAAAAATTGGTTATTTTTAGAGAAAGGGGAAGCAAGAAAGAGAAATGTCGATTGGCTGGGGTCAAACTAGCAACCTCTTGCTGCGCAGCCCGGTGCCCCACCCCCAGCCATGCCCACCAGGGCTGCATTGATCCTCTCACGGATTTGCTTCTGGCCGGACTGTCTTTGGGATCAAGGCGTTTCCTCCTTCCGGCTTTTAGAGCTGAATAAAGTGCGTTCACACCGGAGCTCTAACTAGAGGTCACAGGTGAAGGACAGGATAAAAGATCCGGTAGCTTTCCTGGGGGGTGAACTGGCTTCCCCGGGTCCCGCATTGGGCGAGCAAGGCCGGAGTCCAGGTCTCCCGTACCCGGCTGCCCGCGGTTCTGTTTACTAAGCTACCAATTCCTTAAACTCTGGGTCCCTTTTAGAAACTCAACACTTTGAGACCCATCTTCTTTCCTGAGCAGATTTCATTGATTATATTGTTAGGGTTGTCTCAGTGTTTTCCCTCTGCCCCCCCCCCACCTGGTCACCCCTTCCCTCCAGCAAGCCCCCCCCCCGAAGTTCATGTCCGTGGGTCATGCATGTAAGTTCTTCAGCTTCCCCACTTCCTTGACTCTCCTTAGCATCCCCGTGTGTTTGTACCCACCCGTGATCATAGAAACAGTACCTCCAGCCAGAGTGGAACGTCCCTGGGTAAAGGCCCTGTGACAGTTTCCCCACAGCCTGCTACACCCGATGGACCAGAGCCACGGGCAGGGCTCCTCCATTCTGGAACCTTCCGAAGGCCTGGGGAGGGGCGAGGGCCAGGGGGATCCTAGAAGCACAAAATCCTGGTCCAGGTTTCACAGAGCGGCAGGTGATGGGGGACCCGGGGTATCCAGGGAGGGGGATCCCGGCATATGGCACCTCAAAGTACACGGTCCACCTCACCCCCACTTCTTCCCCAACGGCCCCTCGCCCCTCACTAGACCCCCCCACCTACACTGGGCAGGAGCCGCAGCCCAGACAGGGGCCTGTTTTATTTCCTAGTTCTACTCCAGCAGAGGTTTATTCAAAAATATTCTGCCATCACAGTGATGCCCGTAAATCTTTTGATTTGGGATATTCCTACATGGGGAGAGCTATCAAACCCGGGAGTCATCGAACCCAGAGGCACCAGGTTTACAAGCAGCACGCCCGCCCCCCGGGAAAGCTGACGTGGACGCTGGCATCCCAGCTTCCCGCCCAGCAAGGCCACCCGCCACGTCCCGGCACTGGCAGGTGGGGACCGAAGCAGCCGGAGCCTGGATCCAGCAGCCCGCAGGGATAAACTGGCACCCCTGGATTTAGGAAGTGACCTCGCCTGCTCCCTGGGGAAGTCTCGAGGCCCCGTCACCTGTCACCTGCTCGGGGAGGCTGCCTTGTCAAGCCGGGAAGAGTTGAAACTAAGGATTCTGCCCCTAGATGGAGAAATTGCCCCCTTGGGCACCTGCGGTTCGGCTCAGTGCATCTTGCTGGAGCGCGAACTCTTGTCTCTTGACAATCACCTGGCCTGTCTGTGCGCATCTTGTGGCCATTAGCACGCAGGAAGTGCGTGCAAATTCCACTCGCAGTTGGGCTGCGGGCGGAGGTATTCGGAGCCCCTCTACCTCCAGCGGCAACAAACAGCAAAAGGTCCCCAAGCGCGGGGAGGTCTGAATACTCACTGGACCAGCCAGGCTTTGCCGTCACCTTTATTCTGCAGAAAACTTTCTGCTGATTGTCTGGCTACTGTGTCACAACGAAAACATCAACAGCTGTAGGTTTACCAATACAAGAGACCACGCCTGCGCCCAGAGGCCCATTCCAGGGGGCAGACCAGCAAGTCCGTCTCCAGCGGGGACATCCTGGGCGCAGCCCCGTGGCTCAGCGACAGCGGGACACCTGCCCCCACAGGAGCCCGAGGGCCACCCCAAGGGGAGGAGGAGGGGAGACCAGCGTGCCTCCTATCTGGCCACAGCGAGACCCAGGGCGTGAGCAGATCCCAGGTGTCCGAGTCATCTGTGCGCCAATGCGTGTTCCGGCCCAGCTGTCGGAGCTCCAGCGAAAGGTGGGAACGCGTGCAGCCTCCCGCAGGTAACTCACCTGCCGCCCAGAACGGCACAGGGTCCGCACAGGGCCAGGGGACAGGGCCAGGGGACAGGGCCAGGGGCGGGGCCACCTGTGCGCTCCTGCAGCAACATCCCTCTTCCGGTAAAGTGGAGGTAGGAAGGCACATGTGCTGCCCCGCCCTCTGTACCCCGCAGATCAACGGAATCTACACGTGTGCCACCACCAAGTCACGGCATCTCGTACGGTCACATGGAAGACGGTGACACGGGCGTCCACGAGGCTACGAGGCAGGCCTGCGCAGGGTCGTACTGGCTGTCGGGGACATCTGGGGCCGGGGGGGCCCCATCGTACAGCGGGGATCCCGAGGAGGCAGAGGCAGAGCCTGGGTGGGTGAGGGGTGCAGCATGGGCGGGGGGCCCCCGGAAGAACTGGGCGCCCAGCGGGCTGGACATCCCTGCCGGCTGCGCGCCGGGTGCGGCGGTGCCGTTGCTCACGGACCACAGGCTGGGGTACTGGCTGCAGTGGAAACACAGACCGTCAGACACCAGCAGCAGGGCGGGACCCGCACACCAAAACCCCTATTCCTGAGATCCGGGAAGTGGCTGCTTCCAACCCCGCCAGTCCTGGTGTATCAAACCGCACGGGGTGTGTCAGTCACTGTCACCTCCAGTAGCCAGGAAGAGACTCCCTGGGGAGCTGGCCAACCAGGTATTTATTTGCACGCGTGAGGCTCTGGTACTAAGGACTCCAGGGCCGGCCTGGCCGGTGCCACTCAGCTGGCTGCAGCCGGTCCCGTAAGCAAAAAGGTTGGGGGTGGAGTTGATTCTCATCTGGGGACCAGGACGCACACGGGAGGCAACCAAGTAATGTTCCTCCTTCGCATCGCCAGTTCTCTCTCCCTTCCTCTCTCTCTAAACGCAATGAAAAAAAAAATGTCCTCCAGTGAGGATAAAATTAAATTTTAAAAAATGTATTTAAACTCCAGATTAGGCCCTGGCTGGTGGCTCAGTGGGTTGAGCACCAGCCTGCGAACCCAAAGGTCACTGGTTCGATTCCCAGCCAGGGCACATGACCAGGTTGCAAGCCAGGTCTCCAGCCAGGTCTGTAGCTGTAGGCAGGTGAAAGGCAACCACATGTGGATGTCTCTCTCCCTTTCTGCGTCCCTCCCTTCCCCTCTCTCCGGAAATAATGAATAAAATCTTTTAAAAATAAAACCAAATAAATAATAAAATAAGGTAAAAGAAACTCCAGGATAGGAGCTTTGTGTTCTTGCTCAGAATCCGGAATTCCCAGGCCAAGCCCCAGCACCTGGGTTCACAGGACGAGGCCAGACCCCCGGGAACAACGCTGGGTGGGAGGCGCCCCCTTGAGCAGCCCCGACACGGGCACCACACCCTGCACCTCGGCCGTGACCACAGCGACATCAGCCCATCAGCATTGTCCCCGGCAGAAAGCCAGGGACCTGCAGGCAAACCCGGCTCTGCCCTCGGCCAGCGGTCACCTGAGACCTGCCCTGGGGCTCCTTTGGGTCCCGACCTGCGAGAGAAGCTGCAGGTAGCTATGACCTCTCCAGCCTGAGAACGTGGATGCGTTCTGGAAAAAATGTCTTTCTCTATGGAAGAGTCCGTCTATACATGAACGAGACCTTGTGCCGTGTTGGGCTGAATTCTTTCCGCAGCCACGTCCCGCCTTTCCGGTGGATTGGGGCGTGCGGGCGAACCTGCGTTACGCAAGGTTGGGGGCTGTGCCTGGCGAGAGCAGGACAGGCTGAAAGCGCGGGTCCCCCCACTGGCCCACCGCAGGTCCCCCCACTGGCCCACTGCAGGTTTCTAAGGGGCCTTGAAGCCCACCCCGGAGAGCCTGCTGGCTTGCAGACAACCGCGCTCTTATTTACGACAAAGGAACTGCGACCGAGGCAAAAACAAGGACGCTTTTCAGGTGGAGGGAACTTGTCTGCTGACACACAGAAGCTGCGAGCCCACAGGTTCAACCCTTTAACCTCTTTGACCGGGTTTCCTCCGCGGAAAATAGATCTGACTTGCAGCTCTGTTAGTTTTCGCTACGGAAATTCTATGAAGACCTGGAAGGCGTTTGCCGATCTGCTTGCCGGTGTTTGTCTTTAAGACAGTCTCCCTGTGTATCATGCTCAATTGAGCGATAAAATAGTCACCATTCTTTGCAAATCACCTGGCACCTACGTTAACAACTTTCATTCTGTAGCCATACAAAAGCCAACCAGTTTCCTTCATGTAATAGTAGCTCCCGCCCAAAAAGTAAAAAACACCATTTCTTCAAACTTCACCTACTATTGAGTACAGGTGGGCAGAGTCCTTCCAGAGCACCTGCTGGAATTGGAGGTCACTGCCACCCCTTGACCTGGGACCCTGCGCGTATCCGCCTAGGGGTCAAAGGACAACCAAGGACCCCACCACCCACAGGTGAGGGCAGAACGAAGGCCTGTTACCTGGAGCCCACGGCGGGTGCAGCGCTGGCACTGACGGGGAGCAGGCTGGCCTGCGCAGGCATCCCAAGGCTGGGCCAGCTGTCATGGGGCTGGAGCATGGACAGACAGGCAGGTGACGTGTCAGGGTAGCCTACGAGACGCAAGCACGTGTCGTTACGCGTGGGGTCGCCCAGGGCGACGACCTGCAGGGACCATCGCCCGTAACCGCAGCCGCCAACAATGAAAACAAGACGCACGCACGTAAGCGTGAAAAACCGCCTGTTTCACGGGCCGTCCACGTGTGTTCGCAGGTGTGGGCCGCGGTCGGTGTAAAACCAGGGCAGTCATCACACCCTGCAGGTGTTTCCCCTCCCAACAGCTGGAGACCAGCTGTGAACTTCAAGACGCGCCCCAGCCAACACAGGCTCTGTTTTGATCTTAGCCTCACCGCCACCCTGTGGAAACAATCCTTCAATCGCTCGATGGAGGACTCATTCTCTGTTAAAGTACAAATAAGTAGCACTGCCACTGGCCTGCTCCCCCCAGAGAAATGTCGCTTAAGAACTGAGAGGACTTGAGAAACCGGTGACTCCCAGATTTAAGGGGCTTCCAGCCCGGAATCTCGCCGTTGGCCGCACGAGTCCCGGCAGACTATTTCCTACCAAATCAGCTTCTTTCCTTTCAGATCAGCTGTAACTGCTGAATTGTTTTATGGTGCTGGTTCACCCCTTTCCTCCGTCCGGAGCCAGACAAAATGCCGTCTAGACATATATGGTGTGAGAATCAGGCAAAGAGATCGTCACGGTCTGGCTGGCACTCATTGCACTCAGATCTGCACTGGGGTTCCCTGAAGGCCTGGCCAGGCACCCCCGTGGGGCAGTGTCAGCTGACAGGGGTGCCGGCCCAGGAACTGCCCTCGGAGGGACACAGTCGGCCCCAAGCAAGCCAGCAACTGCTGGGCCTGGTGGCCAGACGCATCACCCTGGAGAGGCTGACAAAAATCCAAACACGAGCCACGGAGGGGCCCTAGGTGGAGGGGTCACACTTCGGGTGATGCCCCCAGAGGCCTGGCAGGGGCCTCCCGTGGCCCAGCCGTCATGGCGAGGACAGGAGCTGGAGCCGGAGCCGGAGCCACTACACCACTGGGCTTGGGCGTGGGCTCCGCACAGGCTCTCCTCCCCCGCCCTCTGGAACCCAGCTTAGCCCTCTCCTGGTGGTCTTCCTGGCCCACCCATCTGCTCCCCGCTAGGACTTACTGGGAGAATTGTTCCGATGCACGTAGGGGCTGGGGTAGGGGGCGGCACGGTGGCTCCTCAGGGCAGGGTGCCGTTCACAGCCGTGCGAGGAGGGGAGCGGCAGGGGGCCTCCGAACTGAGGGTGGGGGGCGGCGGGGGGGCACAGTGCGCTGGTTCCAGGGATGAGCCAGCCCCCTGCTGTGGGAAAGATGCTGAGTAACTGGCATCTCATCACCGCCCGTTTACAGGACAGCAGAGCTGACGCCAGGGGCTGGGGGCCTTTCCCTTGGAGCCCCTGCAGAGGCGGGGCCCACAGTGTCCAGCCCAGGACGCTGGGCATCGTGGCATCAGCTCTGCCTGGAGGCCACAGGTCAGCCAGGTTCCCACACCCACGGGGCACCCTCGAAACCCTGGGAGACCCCCGCCTCGGCCCCTGCAGTGAGGACCCCCGGACCCTCAGCCTCCTTCGGGACTTTTTACTCGAGACACAGTCACAGTCGGGCCGGTGGGGTCCCTGTGTCTGCCACCCCCTGTCACACCTTGCAGCCACTGTCCCAGCCTTGGGCACCATTTTCTGCTCCTTTCCCCCCTGCGTTAGGCCTGGGTCCCCCCACCCCATCCTCCAAAGCGCAATGTCTTCCCCCTTCTGGGTAAAGGCTTGGGGTTCGTTTTCGTTCTCGTTCTTCAGGAAAGCCACCGCTGCGGGAAACTACTCTGACTGCACGTGCCAAGCCACGAGGCTTCTTCAGGCAGCACGTGGTGACTCGGCCGCCGGCCACCAGCCAAGCTGTCACCCGCTGCCCTCCCCAGAGGCCCATGGCCACCGTAGGAGAGCTGGCTGGCAAAACGGGCCTAGGAGATGAGTTTGTAAAGAGAGGGACACAGCACAGGCCCTGCGGAGTGGACACGCTGGTCACCCAGCCCCTTGAAGGGACCAGACATCACCAGCTTTCCTCTCCCAACAGGCGTCCGTGATGGCCACTCTCAGAGCCCGGTCGGGGGGGAGGAGACAGCTGGACACGGCGTCTGCTCCCTCCAGACGCCCCCCCAGACCCGCACCGCTGCGCCTGGCTCCCCGGACCCCTGAGGAAGCCGGACTTGAAGCAGACAGGACGCGCCCTGCGACAAGCCAGCTTCCGCCAGCACTGGCCGGTGCGCTCCCGTCAGAACTGAAGTCACAACGGGATGGAGCCTCAGCAGCGCGCGGAAGATAGGACTTTGGTCGCCATCAGTGGCCAGCACAGCCCGTCTCCAGGGGGACCTACGGAGCTCTCTCTCCGCCTGCCCAGCAGAGGCTGAGCTCCCGCGGAGGCCCTGCTGATCCCGCCCGCCCTGGCTGGGGCCAGAGCCGCTGCCCCAGGGAGACCTTCTGCGTCCCCGGGCTGAGCCGCCCGCCCGCACCCCCAGCTCCCAGCCGGCGGCACTGTAGTCCCGAGACCCGGCGCCGCCGCAGAGCGCGACAAACCGTACATTGGGAGTACCCAGGCTGCTGGCTGTCTCCGGGGTCTTCCGCCGCGTCCTTGTGGTCGCTTCTGTCCCAAAGGGCAATGGCACGGTCAGAAAGGACATTCAGGAACACGCCGCTCCGATACACCTCTGCCCCAAGGGGTCACGGGAATTCTCTCACCTTTCCTTCGCGTCAAGGAAAGCCTTCGCAAACGGATTGTACTTAATTTTCAGAGCTGTGATCTGAAACACAGGGAATCACATTCGCCAGCACAGGGAAGGCAGCCATTTCATCCGGCGCCAAGAAATCAGGAAGCACCCTAATTGGTAGGTATTCAGAAGTGATCGGACTCCTTCCCAGGTATAGTTCCCCTCGGGATCTGAGGTGGCGGAGGAATTCCACTCCTGGATAGAGGAGGAAGCGCACCTGGGCGGTCTCGGAGGCCAGTTACTAAGTGGAAGGAAGGAGAAACTGGACGCGCGGCTGACCATGTTCCGGTGCGTAAACCGAACACACGCACGCTGCAACCCGGGTTGCCTTGCGGAACAGCGATGTCCGGTCCTCACCGGAGGTCAACACGACACCTTCGCCACCTCAGACCCGGGCGTACAGGCCCGGGACGGCGTTTCGTTCCCGGTCCGTCATTTCCGCGACAGGGCTGCACGCTTCCTTTCCAGATTTCCAAAAGAAGAAGATGCCCCCCTTTCCCTCCAGGCTTGTTCAAGAAGTTCTCCCTTCTTTACCTGAACGTTTTACACACTTTTCCTGTTGAGCGTTTAATCGATGCTTCTAGTTTCAGACACTTTCACAGAGAACTAATGGGGAACAGGCTTGGAGGAGGACGCGTTTTAAACGTTTCTCCCCTGCGTGCCAGCTTTACCGTTCTGGTAAGTGATTTCAAAAGGCATTCATGGCCCTGGCTGGTGGCTCGGGGGATTGAGCGCCGGCCTGCGAACCCGGAGGTGGCTGGTTCGATTCCCAGCCAGGGCACCTAACCAGGTTGCCAGCCAGGCCCCGCGCTGGAGGCAGGTGAAAGGCAACCACACATGGATGTTTCTCTCCCTTTCTTCCTCCCTCCCTGCCCTTCTGTCTCTAAAAATAATGAATAAAATCTTTTAAAAAACAAAAGGCGTTCATCTTCCATCTTAAGTACATGAATCACACACGCGGCCGCCACGCGACGGGCCCTCCAAGGGAGCAGCGGCATCTGGCCAGCCCCCCTCACCTCCTCGTTCTGGTACGCGGTCACCGCGATGAACTGGGTCTCGGGGAAGCAGTGGCTGGTGATCATGCGCTGGGGCCCCCCAACCCTCACAATGTGGATCCGAGGCTCGTACTTATGCAGGGAGTTCAGCATAATCTGGGGGAGACACACACATGGGACTGGCAGCAACAGGGTAGCGACGGTCACACAACCCCTTTACCCTGCTGTGGAGGAGAAAAATACGCAACATCCTGAAACTAGCTTCCCCGCTCACTTCGGGCGCTGCTGTTGGGGAACGTGGAGGAAAGAAACGGGGAGAGGCACCCAGGAGCGGCAGTGAGTGTGGGGAGAATCTGCGGGTGAGAGGCAAATCTTGAAGCTTCCCTGGTGGGGGGCAACTCTGAACGCAGGGCACCCTGGGGCTGCCGCCATAACAGGCCCCTCACGCTCCCCAGGTAACCGGGTGGGCGGGGCACAAACACAGAGTGCGCTCGGATGTGCGCCCTAAGTACTGTGGCATCTGTTAGCTCTAGAGCGGCTGTGTACGTTCAGGGTGATAGTTCCTCCACCCCTTGGAAAGTTCAGCAGGAGAACCCCCAAGTTCCACAAAGCCAGAGACCCCTCCCCCCGTTGGCAGGGTCTCCTGGGGCCCTCACCGGTCCCCCCAGGCCACACTGAAGGCGCAGCGAAGGGCCGCAGCCGCCCTGCCTTCCAGAACCGCCGGCTGGGAAGGGCCCGCCCTCCCCGCCTCAGCCTACCTGGCCTCCCCCGTTCAGCTTGTTGGTGAGTTTGACTTTGCTGAAGGACACGGGCGCCTTCATCCAGTGCGCGCCGAAGTTGGGCGAGTCGGGGTGGATGTACACGCAGCTGGGCGCCTGCGGCTCCGGCTTGCCCCCTGGCACCCACTCCCCGTTCACGTACTTCCAGCGGTGGTTGTCGGCCGCCGCGAAGTCCAGCAGGAAGGAGTACATGGCGTTGGGGTCCAGTCCCGACACGTTCACCTTCAGCACCGGGAACATTCTCCTGGAAAGGAAGGAGCGCAGCCGGGGGGACCCTCTGGACAGAAAGCAGGAGGCTTGGCACGGAGACCTCCGTCATTTCTGAGCAAAGAGGAGCCCCTTCCGGGACTCGCAGCTTTCCAGAGCCCTTGCAGCGCCCCGGCGCCCTCACACTCTCCAGGGCCTCGGGGAGGCAGGCGCGGAGGACCCGGCAGGAGCGCGCCTGGCGCAGCTCTCGGTCCGGGCGACTCTCGCCACGAGCTCCTCCCAACCTTCCGTCACTAAAGCCCCAGAGGGATGATGGCGAGGGGCCCGCAAGGGCCTGTTTCCAGCTCGAGCGGAAATGAGCAAAACACCTCCCCCGGGATTTTTAAAATGTTGGACAGTAAGGAACTTCACAGGCCCCTCGCAGGCGCGCCCCGGCGCACGCGGAGGCTCGGCCCGCACCCACCTGCCGTTCTTGGTGACGATCATCTCGTTGGTGAGCTCCTTGAAGCGCAGCCATAGGTCGCTCTCCTCCAGACCCACGCGCAGCTCGCGCTCCGTGGGGTCACCCTTCTCGCTGCCCGCCTGCAGCTCGCTCTCCACGGCGCTCAGCAGGTGATCCACGCGGTACTGCAGGCTCTTGCCCGCGCCCTCGGCGCCCGGGGAGCTCATCCTCCCGCCCGCCCCTCCCCACCGCCCCCGAGCCCAGACTCACTCTCCCAGAGCCACCTTCACCCCAGTCGGTGGCCGCTCTTTGGAGAAGAGAGGCGGCTCCCGCCAAGACCGGCCACGGCACCGGGGGCCCGGAGCACATAGACCTGGGGGAGGGGCGGGGGCGGTCACTCCACTTGAACTCCCTCAAGGCGAGACTAGAGCAGGTCTCTGGGGACCGAAACCGGCCTCGCTCCATAAATACAGCCACGCGGCCTCGGAGGGGGGCGCGACGGATTGGGCCGCGCGCCCTTTGAAGTGCGAAGGCCACTGCCCATTGGCCGCGCGCGGCCACATCAGACTCGGCGCGGCCGGCTGGGAGGCCCCGGCCAACAATGGCCTCCCGCGCGCGCGTTTCATGTCGAGTCGGAGGTCGGACCTAAGCGCCGGGCCCAGCCCCTACACCTCCGCCCTCCCCCAAATGTTCGCACCTCCATCAAAGCGGCGGGGCGGGCCCTGAGGCCGGAGGAGGCCCGGGAGGTGGGAGGAGCCGGACCGGCGCTCGCCCCCGCACGCACGTCCGCCAGGGGCTGTCCGGTCGCCCGCGACGCTCCCCAACCCCGGCGCCCAGGCCCTCCTGGCTCTGCAAGCGCCCTCGGATCCCGCAGGTGTGCCGGCCTGGACTCGCAACGGGGCGCCCACCTGCGCCCCGCCCGCAGCGGCGCGCACAGCCCGGCTGAAGGAAGCCCCACCCTCGGGCTCGGTCCGCGGGTCTCGCCCCTCCGAAGGGCCTGCCCTCCACCGGGAAGTGTCCGGTTCCGACGTGTCGTCGCCCCATGGCGCTTCCGATGGCTTCACTAACACCTGCGACCGTGGACCGGCCCACTCTGCGAGCCCGTTCCCCGCGGCCCTCGCCGGTCTGGGAAGGGAGGCCCCGCTCGGGGTCGGTCCGCGCCCAGGGAGGGAAACAGACGGAAACCAACCAAACGACCCCCTTTTGGAAGGTTTTTCGCTCTCCCTATAAAAGCAGGACTTGGATGCGACGTCTGCGCCTGGCGCTGAGAGCGAACCGGAGTTTCCCCACCTTCCGCCTCTGGCCTTTGTTTCTGCGGGAGGCGGGAGAGGCTGGGCGCTCCGGGCGAGCGGGGCTCCCGGTGGGTCTCCCCACCCCGCGCGGTCTCAGCGCTCGGCCTGTGGGGAGCGGCTGGGTTATTACCTTTTGGTGAGAACCTCTGCGGACAGAGCCAAGGAAAAAGGTGACGGGGAGCAGGAAATAGTCCCACAGGGTCGCTGTCAACAGTAACATTCCTCCTAAGACGGGAGCCCGGGACGGGGAAGGAGGCGGAAGCCGGAATTGGAGCGCAGGCTGTGCGCCGCTCACCCCTTGGCCATCGCTTGGATGGGCGCGTGGTTCCTGCCTCAGTTTCCCTGTCTTCCCGCGCACCTCGCCCCACGCCCTCCGGGAAGAGCCAGTGCATCGGTGGAGCACCCCGCACCCCATGCCAACGGCTGCGCCCTGGAAAGGGGCTCTCCAGGCGGAGCATGGAACCTGCGCCCCGCGTTAACCTTCCCTGTCCGACTCTGCGCCGACCGACCGAGAATTGCAGGGTAGCTGCGAGGGAGGGGCGCTTCCGGGGCTGCTCTCCCGCCGCATTCAAATGGGCCTGAGGGGTCGGGAAGACCTGCGCCCCTCGGCACCGTTCGAACTTCCCAGGTTGCCTGGAAAAGCCCACCGGGCTGATTGGGGAAGGGACGGGTCGTCGTCTTCTAAAACAGGGGGCACCAAAAGGACCAGGCCCCCTCAGCCCCTTCCACCCAAGTCTTCAGGCCCCGGGCTTCTGGGGGCTGCGCGCGCGCCAGTCTCCGAGGGAATGAAAACGCCCGAAGTGTCACACACCCCAACCTCCGCACTTGGCGTCAATGGGAAGGGCGGGGGGAGTCCCAGGCAACTGAGGGTCTCCAACGCGGGGTGGGGGTGGGGGGTCCCAGGCAACTGAGGGTCTCCAACGCCCTGCCTGGAGCGGAGCTTCGGAGGCTCCCTGGCGCCTAAGCGGGCATTCTCAGGCGCTGACCGCTTCCCGGGATCGACTTCCTCCAAGTCCAGGCGAACCCCCGTGGCCGGAGGGCTTCCCAGGCCGCCCCGGACCAAGCTCCGGCTGCAGTTCGGCCCCACCACACGCGGACAAGGGAATAAATGCTCCGCGGAAGGGCGAGGTTCCGGCTCCTGCGCCCCCCCCCCCCCCCCCCCCCCCCCCGACCTCCGCGGGGCGCCCGGTGGCGGCGGGACTGTGTCGCGGTCCCAGGTGCGCTGGGAGCGGCTCCCCGATTCCACCCCCACCCCCTTTCTTCTTTCTCTGCCTGATTTCCGCATCTGTGTTCCTAGGTTCTCAGGACAGGCGTCCCTGCTCTGGCCTTTTCTACAGGAAAAGGAATCCCCAGTACACAACCCCCCCCCAAATAAGGAATTCCCAGTGAAGAACAAGGGGCTTTCTTGGGAGGGGGGTAGGGGCTGAGCTGCTTCCAGCTATTTTTCTGCCACGTCCTCTCCCCCTGGGAAGCCCAGCCATTCAGGGGGAAAGGGGCCCCCATGGTTGGGCCCCAGGATGCAGCCTGTGCCCTACAACACGGGGGCAGCTCCCCCCAAATAGGGAACATTTTGCAAGAAATCTCTGTCTCTCTGTCTCTGTCTCTGTCTCTCTCTCTCTCACACACACACACACATCCATTCCCAGACAGGCAGTTTCTCCAGGTCCACACCCTCGTCTGGGCAGGGACACCTCACAGGTGCAGGTGCCAGGGAACTGGACACCCAACTCGGGTTTCTTTCCATCGAAGGAAAACATCGATTTCTCCTGGTTATATCATGTGCACCCGTTGTAGACTGTGACACGTAGGATGCGTGTGTGGCCATGAAAACCTCAGGCCTGGATCTCGGTTCAGGCGTGGGTGTCTTTTCCACGCCTCCCTGCATTCTGTCCTGGGAGCTGCGCCCGCCCTGGCTCCGCGCCGGCCGGGACCTAAGGCAGCGGGTCCC
This sequence comes from Noctilio leporinus, assembly GCA_004026585.1. Taxonomy (NCBI): domain Eukaryota; kingdom Metazoa; phylum Chordata; class Mammalia; order Chiroptera; family Noctilionidae; genus Noctilio; species Noctilio leporinus. Next base: position 22,278 of record PVIW01006485.1, read on the forward strand.
AGGTCGCAAGTCTTGGGTTTATTTGTTGCTCCCACTGGAAAAAAGAAATGAAGTTTGTTGTTTTGGTTTTTAAATTCTTTAGACTCCGCAGCATTAAAAATGTTTTAAGAAGCCGTTGTGTTGTTCGGGGCGTCTCTGGGGGAAAGAACAGTCTTGGTTTCTGAGCCTTTTTCTCAGGACGGTGCCCAGCTCCACAGCAGCGGGTCCGCTGCCACCGGGAGTGGCTGGGCGCCAGGGCCCCGCCGGGCGCTGACCTTGCGGGCCGGGCACTGACCTTGCGGGCCGGGCTCCGAGACCAGCAGCCGAGGGAAGGAAGTCCTTCAAGCCCACACCCACCTGGCCGTGTCGGAGACTCCGGCTTCATCACACGCGCCAGTGTAAGGGTGTGTGACAAGGCCACACGTTGAAAACAAGTCTGGCGACAGGCTGGCGTTTGGGGTAATAATGTTGCTCGTGCAGGTCGCTGTGCCAGGCTCTCTGGAGTTCAAGGCTGCAGAGGGGCATCTGCGGGTGTCTGGGGGCCTCCTGTCCGGGTGCTGGGTAGGCAGGTCCCGGGTTCTCCGTGATGTGACCAGCAAGGGCCCTGCCATGGCTCTGCCGGGGACCTGGGATGGTCTTCACGGGCCCCTGGGCTGTGATGCTGGCTGTGCTGCCTGCTCAGTCCTCTCCTGTCCCCCAGGGGGGCCCCAGCTTAGGGGACAGCGCCTGGCTGCTCGGGTCCCCTGCCCTGCTCTCCCCGCAGACTTTGCCATTGCGTCACGGGGCCTGTGAAGTGGTTTCCCCACACAGCTCCACCCGTTCACCTCCGAGTCACTTCGGGTTTACCCGCCTCCCGTGGCAAATGGATTCCTCTGTTCCAGCTTGGTTTTATGACAGTCCGTGTTTCCTCCGTGTCCCGAAGGGCCTCGGTGAAGACAGCACCATCTTGGCCCTTAAGGCCGTCCCTGGGTCCCAAGGGGCCATGGCTTCTGTGGCTCACTGAGAGGCCGAATGGGGTGTGTGTGTGTGTGTGTGTGTGTGTGTGTGTGTTCTGGAATATTCTCCCACACTAGCTCTACTTGTGCACGCACAAAGCCTGTCCAACTTCAAGACTTGGGTCTAGTGTTACTCTTTAAAAAGGTCTTTGATTTGTATTTTGAAATATTGTTTCTGAATTTCATGATTTTTTAAAATTAATTTATTGTTGTGTTACATTTGTCCCACTTCCCCCCATTGTTCTCCCCGGCCCCCCTCCCCACCCCCCTCCCCACCCCCCTCCCACAGTCGACCCCACATGTGGTCCATGTCCAACTCCCAGCCAGGGCACATGGCCAGATTGCATGTCCATGTCCATGGGCATTTGTACCAGCTCCTGACGAAACTCTCCCCCTTCTCTCCTGCTTCCTCCCCCTTCAATAAGTTTCTGGATTTATCTTCTGGTTTCCGTGGTTTCTTCATTCCAGAGGCTCTTTGCCCTGAGTCTCCTCAATAAGCCCTTTACCTGATTTCCTAACACCTGGCTGGTGTTTTTCCCTGTCCCGCTTCTCCTCAGTAGGGTGGTCACCCAGCCACCCTCCCTGCCCCCTGCTGGCCACTGTGGTGTCCACTCTGTCACCGGGGCGGGGTCGGAATGACTGAAGCAGCCCTTGGCTCCGGTGGGGGCTCAGCAGGTCCCCGCATGGTGGGTGGACTGTCACAAGCCTGTGTCCTGAAGCAGGAGCAGGGCCACGTGGATCCCAGCCCTGGAGCATTTCATAGCACCGTGCGTGGCGGTCACCCTTCACAATCATGACGATGCAGCCACCATGAGAGCCAGTGGGGTCGCTCTCTCTATGGTCCTGGTTCCGCTCGTTGGTTGCCAAGGCAGGAGAGGAAGGGTTCTCTGTGCAAGTTGTGTGTAGAGTGAGACATGGAGTGCGAATAGAAAGATCTCTCCCACCTGGCCAGGTAGCGCAGCTGGCTGGAGTGTCTCCCCACCACGCCAAGGTCGAGGGTTTGGTCCCCAATCAGGACACATGTAAGAGGCAGCCATGGCATGAATCAGTAAGTGGAACAACAAATGGACATGTCTGTCCTTCTCTAAAATTATTTTCCCTAAAGAAATGAGCTGTTCTGCCCTGGCTAGTGCACAGTAGATAAGGCACCGGCCTGCAAACCCAAAGGTCGCAGGTTCGATTCCCAGCCAGGGCACATGACCAGGTTGCAAGCCAGGTCTCCAGCCAGGAGCTGGAGGCAGGTGAAAGGCAACCATACACGGATACTTCTCTCCCTTTCTTCCTTTCTCCCTGTCCTTCCCTCTGCAAATAATAAATAAAATCTTTTTTAAAATAAAAAGAAAGAAGGAAGGAAGGAAGCTCTTCGGAGAGACCCAAGGAGGATAAAAGGGGCAGAAATGTCACTTGAGCCTTGAAGTTCCTCAAAAAGTCATGGCTGGGACTCCATCCCATCACTTAATCAATGATTGTATCTGCAATGCTACGGAGCTTCCTTTCTCCTTTCTCTACCCTTCTCTGTACCTAACCCTGTATGTTCAAAAATCTAGCTTTGGCACTAAGTGAAGCACAACATCCCAATTCTGTGGAAAAGACAGCGCGGAGATCAGTGGTGGCTGACGCTCCTGTGTCCACGGTCCCGATTTAACAGGAAAGGTGTGTGGAGCCCCAGCCCACGCAGGCCGTGGTCTGCGCTGCGGAAAGGCGGGCACAGCCAGGGGGGCTCAGGGGCCCGGCCCGGCCGCGTGCGGGGGAAGCGGACACGCTCGGGCTGCGGGGGCCGCGCAGGGTGTCCGGCCCAGGCGTGGAGGGGCCACCAGGGAGCAGAGTGGCCAGAGGCCACGCAGAGATCTGCACCCGGGGGGCAGACAGCAGCGGGCGCTTCTGCTCTGGATTCTGGGGCCAATATGAGAAAACAACTAAAAAGGGTCGACTTTTTCTTTTTTTAAGATTTTATTTCATTATTTTTAGAGAGAGGGGAAGGGAGAGAGGCAGAGAGGGAGAGAGACATCCATGTATGGTTGCCTTTCACCTGCCTCCAGCTACCGACCTGGCTGGAGACCTGGCTTGCAACCTGGTCCTGTGCCCTGGCTGGGAACCGAACCAGCGACCTTTGGGTTCGCAGGCCGGCGCCTTGTCCACTGAGCCACCAGCCAGGGCTTGGGTCGACTTTCGATGACAGCAGAGCGGGAACAGGGCAAAGTGGCTACGTAACAGCGGGACGAGGAGGGGCAGGCGGGGGACCGGCAGGCAGGGGGCTCAGCCCCCCACAGACCGACATGGACGGGATGACAGTGCCTTCCGACGGGCAGAACTGTGCAACAGGCCTGCGATGGAGCCTGGACACTGACCAGCAGGGCCCTTGTCAAGGCTTCCTATGGCAATTCCCGGAGGGACTGCAGACCGGGACACAAACTGGAAGAGAGCACCCCAATAGTGAGCGTGTCGGGGGACAGTGGCCCGGGGGCAGGGAGGGAGGGAAGGCAGAGGAGAAACCTGCCCTGAGGGGAGCCCCAGGGGGCAGAGTGACACACGGGCAGCCGGGCTCCTGGGCATCTGCCGGGTGGGCCAGAGGGTCGGGCTCCGGTCCACACGGCCAGCGCCAGCCGGAGTGGAAAAGAGTCCAAGGCAGCCTCGGGTGAAAGGGGCAGAAATGGCTCAGCAGATAGGTGTGAGGAGAGGTTCTTGGCAGGGGTGTCCGGCCGCCTTCTCCAGCGGAAAGGAGCCCTGCCTGAGGGGGAGCCCAGGCGGAGAGGAGGCCGAGCGCCCTCTGCAGTGTCCCCGGAGGGTGGGGCCACAGCCCAGTGCCTGCAGGACGTCCCCCCTGGCCAGGAGGCCTCGGCGCCCCAGACAGGCAGCCGTGGGGTGGCGCCCGGGTCTCTCTGTTGTCTTCTATTCCACTCCTCTTGTTCCCACTAGAGGAGCAGAAGCCTGTGGCCAGGTGGGAACACATGTGTCCCACCCACTGGGAACACATGTGCCCACCCGCATGCAGACGCTACTTACAGAAGGGCTCTGGCGTGCACCGTGCACACGTGTGGCTTGGGGTGACAGGGAACTGGCTGGCTTACCTCGTTTAGAGATCCGGAAAGAGTCTACTAATGTAAAGGATGGGGGTACCACAGAAGCAGCACCCGGAAAATCCTTCACGCAACTCACAGTCGTCGGAGAAGCTGGTGCCCTGGGCGCAGCCAAAGCCAGGGGGACACTTCAGGCTCAAACCAGCGTCCTGAGTTTCCAAGGGACCCCAGGGTGGTAGCATGAGGACCCTCCCCCTTTCAAAATGTAATCCAACCCTACGTAGGTGAGGGAGGGGGCAGGCAAGGCGACCCGGTGACCCGGTTCCTGGGGGACAAGAATTCCGAGTGATGACAGCAATCCCTGAACAGGTGTATGAAGCATCAGGGTCTGGCCCCTGGCCCCTGCTCGTAGGGACGGCCCCGTCCCGCCGACCCCAGCGGCCACTTTGCAAAGGCCACACTGCGCCGTCGGAGCTGGTCCGAGTCTCGGTGTTGGTGGGACGCTAAAGGCGAAGGGCACCCAAAGGACCTGGGCGCTCCGTGCAGGGCCGTCGGCTAGGCGCTGGGTGCTGACTGGAGTTGCCATTTCCGGGGTGAGAGTTTAAACCCTGTGAACGTGGAGGGCACCCAAGAGGATCTTCACCCAGACGCGGGACACCGGCCTCCTCTCCTTGAGGTCAGCCGACACAGTTGCCAAAAGTCAACATTCGAAAGATCTAAATGGAAAGAAAACATGAATTAGAAGCTTAGAGATGAGGGGATCTGGAGGGAGGAGGAACTTAGCTCTGTTTTATAACAGGAAAGAATGTGAACCCTCCGCCGGCCAGCTGGCGGATTGCGGCCCTAAAAGGCAGCAGCTGTCCCGTCTTCAGCCGGGTCTCTGCCGCAGCTGGGAACGGGGGCCGGTCGGTGCCCTGCCCAGGCCGGTGAGGGTCAACGGGAGGGTGGGAACCGGCGGTGCTTTGCTACACGGAGTTCAGGCCCCCGGGGCCCTGAGAGCCTTTGACACCCAGGCGTCCCGCCAGGTCCCCGACTTCTTCCCCGAGATGGGGCACTTCGGGGTTACGGGGGGCAGTGTCGGCACAACAGTTGTGCTCCCGGGAACCCCTCCCGTGAGAACAAAAAGGGTAGCAAGCCCATGGGATGACCGATCGCCTGGCCACTCGTCATAATCCTTGCCTTGAAGTCAGGCGTCCGTTCCCGCCCTGTCCGCGGTCTGTCCCCCCCACGGCAACCAGGGAAAGACCAGCCCCGGGTGTCTCTGGAAGGTGGGGCTCCGAGGGCGGCCTGCTAGGAACCCGCTGCAAAAACAACCTCAGGTTCAGGGCCAGGATGGTGGCAGGAGTCGCACACCAGGAGGGTTCACGGGCTCAGTGGAGGTGCCCCCACCACAAGGGTCCTGAGTCCATTAGCAACAACCCCAAACCCAAAGGTCGCTGGTTTGATTCCCAGCCAGGGCACATAGCAGGTTGCAAGCCAGGTCTATAGCTGGAGGCAGGTGAAAGGCAACCGTACGTGGATGTTTCTCTCCCTCTCTGCCTCTCTCCCTTCCCCTCTCTCTGGAAATAATAAATAAGATCTAAAGGAAAGAAAGGAAGGAAGGAAGGAAGGAAGGAAGGAAGGAAGGAAGGAAGGAAGGAAGGAAGGAAGGAAGGAAGAAAGGAAGGAAGGAAGGAAGGAAAGGAGAGAGAAATAGAGAGAGAGAGAGACATCTCTGAACAGAAACGGGCAAGTGGTCATTCTCCTGTCACCGCCAACTCGCACAGGAAAGTCTCCCTATTCCACCACGAGGTGCACTTTTCCGTAAACACACGGCCAGACGCAGGGATTTCTCTGCGAGCCCTCAGTGCCCTTGTCTGTGGTATGAGTCGGCATTACTGAGGTGAACGATACAGTATCAAGCTCAATCGGTTACTACTTTGCTGAAGGATTTTGCAGCCACATTCTGGGCTGGGATCAGCCTGTGTTTTTCTCTCTAGGTCGTGCTGGCTTCACAGGGACGGTTCTGTCTCTGCTTTTCATCTTCTGGGACATGAACGACCCTTCTTTCTGGAGTATCTGTAGGATCCACCACTGTAACCAGTTTGGGCCTGGAGCTTGTGTTTTCTTTTCTTGGTGGGAAGGTTTTTGAACTCCATGTTCCATTTATTTATTTAATGACTGTAGGACTATTCGAGTTTCCTATTTCTTCTTACGGAAATAACTAAGAATTTGGCTGCGTGGCGGGGGTGGGGGTACCCTGCATTTTTAAGTGTCCTTCCTTTGTAAGTGATCCTGTCTTCTCTCTGCTTTCTTCAAAGCACTTCACACCTGCTGTTCTTCTTTTATTCCTCTTGCGATTCTGGGGGACCCCTAAATCTGAGGATTGGTGTCTTTGGGGAATTCTGGAATTTTAAAATGTTCTCTTCAACTGTGGCTTCGTCCCCACCCTCTCAGTTATTTCTACTGGAGCTGTGATTAAATGAATCTGATCATTTTTATGATGCCAATTCCTTAGGAGTCTGATTCACCTGACTCTTATTTCTGTGGGTTCTCATTCATGGTTTGGAGTTTCCCCACCACAAAAATGTCATGTTAATCATGAGTATATAGCAAAAAGGGGATGGATGTAATACAACAACAATAAAATTTTTAAAAATAATGAATATATTATTTGCTTGATGGTACCATTCTTTTTTTGTTTTTGTTTTTTAAAGATTTTATTCATTATTTTCAGAGAGAAGGGCAGGGAGAGAGGCAGAGAGGGAGAGAGACAAAGAGGGAGAGAAACATCCATGTGTGGCTGCCTTTCACCTGCCTCCAGCTGGGGACCTGGCTGGAGACCTGGCTTGCAACCTGGTTATGTGCCCTGGCTAGGAATTGAACCAGCGACCTTTGGGTTCACAGGCCAGCGCCTTGTCCACTGAGCCACCAGCCAGGGCTTAGTTTCACTTATCACAGCTTGGAAAAAGAAATCTGCTACTTTGTTGTTTTTTTTGGAAAGGTGCATGTTTCTTTCCATCTAGATCAGATGCTACAGTTTCATTCTTAACCAAAGGAGTCAGTTCAGTATGACCCGAGCTCAGCCTCCCAGAGCGGAGAAAAAGGGAAAAGCACCAATGTGAACCCCCAAGGCAGAGAGCCGTGGGGGCCTGCCGCCCACCACCTCCTGGACTGGTTCTTGGCCAGTTGCTCTTACTCACCAGGAGCTGGGAAAGGCTTCATTCCCCTACTCCTGCCTCTGTCCTGGGTCTCTCCATCTCTTCAGCTGCTGACCCATCTAGTTCTGCAGCCCCCTGACCCCTGTGACCTTCACCCCCAGGCCAAGGGCAGCAGAACTGCGTCTCTTCCCTGGGGACGCATCACCCAGAGCAGCTCGAACTCAGAAATCTTCAGCTCAGCACCCGCCTGCCTTCCTCACCGACTTGCTCTCTGGTCCCCAGGCAGCCGCCGCCCAGCACCCTCAGCTCACAGAGGCAGGACAGGAGCCACCCACAGCACACGTGGCATCGCTGGGTCAGGGTGTCCCTGGAGGATGGGCCCACCCCTCGGTGCTCGGGACCCCCAACCCTAAAGAAAAGGAACAGGCTTCTCTTAAAAATTCTATTTCTGTTATTTGTTCTGTGCATGACCTCTGAGCACGGTGTTAATAGCAATGAACGTTTTTCCATGTTTTTCCATGTTATCGAACTTCCTGATAATAACATTGAAAAAATCACAAACCTCCTTAAAAATAGACTATTTTAATTTGATCCTTATTTTATTTTTTCCATCACCACTGAGTCCCCTGATACCCCCTCCCCCAGCCATCGCCGCTCAGTTGTCCATGACATGATTCCTTCTTCCTTTTTGCTCCATCCGCCCCCCTCAGTGCTGTCACCTGCTCTCTATGAGCTTGTCCTTTGCTTTGAATGGTGTCCACCTGGGTGTCAGCGCCCTGATGTCTGAAAATAAAATTAAAAAATAAATCGCTATGTATCTTGTCTCCCGGAAGATCAGATCACACTGTAAGGGGCTCCCCCACCCCGACTTAAGAGTCTTACACTGAGCGCCTGGCTGGTACCAGCTCTCAGGGAGCTTCCCCGGCAGGCGCTCCGCTGCGCTGTGTCATGTGTAAATATCTGTTCCATGCGCATCCACACGAGCGAGTCCCCTGACCTTCCTTCCTGCCCAGATGGAGCCCCAAGGCTGTTACGTCTCAGACTGGAAATCACGGCCACAGGGAACTCAGGGCAGGTTCTTCCACAGTTTGGAAATGAAGTGCACGAATCAGGTTGGCATTTCACATCCGGCAACCCCGCTCTGGGGCGAGTGGGAGCCCCAGGTGCTGGCTGAAGAGGACACGTCCGCCCCTGGCTGGGCAAACCTTCGCCACACCAGCTACTAGAGAAATAAAGCAAATCGCTCTGCACAAGGGTGTGGGCACGTGTGTATTTGCCTGAATGCCTGTGCATGTGTGCATGTGTGCCCTCGCGTGTGTGTGCGCCTGTGCATATGTGTGCGTTTGCCTGTGTGCATGAGCATGTGTGTGTGTTCGCCTGTATGCCTGCATGTGTGTCCTCATGCATGTGTGTGTGCCAGTGCACGGGCCTGCATGCCTGTGCACGCATGTGCAGGAGAATCACCATCTCCACTGCAGCGCTGCGCAAAGAGCCACGAGTGTGTGTCTGTCCTGGGTGGGCTTGAGGTTGGTTCCCAAATGTCCAGGCTGCAGGGGACCCGGCGGCTACCCAGGGGACGGATGAGAGGACAGCTGGCGTCCAGTGAACCTGCCCTGCGCTCAGTGATGGCTCAACACCCCTCACTGGCCTCTGTGACATTTTCGAAGGGCAAGCGGCAGGGCCAGCCCACCTGTGGAGGAACACCGGCTCCTTCCCCGTCACCGGTGGTCAGGGAGGGCGTCCGACTTTCCCAGGCGCCTAGGAAGCCCCTGTCCCGTGCGAAGGGGCGTGTTTGCGGCAGGAGTGCAGGGTGGTCACACTTTCTTCCAAGAGAAAACCAACATCCCCACCTCTGAGCGCCGCATCAGGACCCAGACGGGAACACCGGTCAGTATAAACTGGACGCAGGGCCACGCTGAATTCTAGCAGGGTCTGCCGCTCACGGGCAGCCCTCTCTTAGGGGTCGGACGGCCACGTGACACCCCAACCAGCTCCAGGAGCCAGAGCCTCGCCTGCACCCGCATCCCCAGCTCTGGGACAGAGCCTCACTGTGTGGCTTCCAGGCCAGGGTGACACCAAGAGACCTCGGCCGGGCCCTCCGGGGCCACATCCGACCCCGCCACCCTCTCCCACCGTCCGTGTGGGTAGCAGCAAACTGAGAAAAGCAAACAGACTGAGCTGTGAGGCCGGCACGCCCGGAACACACATGCAGCTGTCAGGATGCCCCGGCGTGTCCCGCACACAGAGCCTTCTGCTCGGTTCATCTCGGGAAACGCGCAGGCGACCTCCACGCAGAAAGCCCTCAGACCCCTGCTGTGGGTGCCCGTGTGCGGGCGCAGGATGCGGGCTTTCCGTGGAGCACGTGGGCCCACCGGGTCCAATAGCCCACGAAACCATGTGTGCCCTTTACTCTTGCAGAGCATGAAAAAGAAACACTGGCATAAAATGGACCTAAGTCCAGACGGCTTAGGGCCGAGGGAGGTCACTGGGGCCAGCGAGGACGGCCATCGTGGCCTGAACACAGCGGCCTCTCTGAGCCTGTGGTCCGGCCAGAGGCCCTGATGAGGCCCCAGGGGGCAGTGAAGGATGAAGGGACGGGCACAGTCCACGCTCGCTAGCTGCCACGTCTCTCCGATGCTAGCGGTAGACAGTTGTCACCTGCCTTCCCTTCGCCTGTGTCCTGGGCTGCCCAGGACAGTGGGGACAGAGGCAGGGACACTAGCTCCAGCCTCGTCAGCCCCAGGGCCCAGGGACGTGTGGGGTTACCTCTGGGTCAAATTATGGTCCCTGCAGTGGTCATCACAAGGATGTGCCCTCCATAGAGCACCTGCAGTGGCCCCCGGACAGCTCCGTGAGAACTGGAGTCATGACGGTCCCCACTGGGTGATTCTGAGGACACAAACTCCAGAGCCAACAAAACAATTTCACATCTGCCAAGGGTGCGGGCTGGGCCCAGGGGATTTCACCTTCCCCACCCGTTGCTTCTGGTGAGGCCAGAACAGCAGAAGCAAAGCCTAGGGCAACCCCATGGGTGAGCCCCTGCATGGCCCTGGGGGACGCAGGCGGGGAGCCAGGAGGCAGAGGGGCAAGGGCGGGAGCCCCAGCAGGAGACAGGAGCGGGGGTGTCCTGCTGGGAGGAGACAGGTGCCTCAGGCCCCACCAGCCATTTGTCTCTGTCCCAAAGAAACAGCCAACAGCAAACACCAGGCAGAAACAAACACAGCCTTGATGAGCTCCTGGGAACAGCTGTGGGACAAATTGCTTTTCTTAGAAAAGTACTCAGGCCAGGGGAGGATACACAGTAATTAGAGGACCTGCCTTTGAGGCACCTTAGAGCTCAAGCAGCTAAAGAATGTAACTCGAGGGAGGGCAGTTTCAGCCCCAGTGTGGGCAGGACCTAGTGAGTGAAGGTGCTAAGTCTGGAAGGCTTCCTGGAGGAGGCGGTAGCTTTGGGGACCAGAAGGGAAGGTCAAAGGAGTGGGCCAAACCCAGTCCCAGAGGAGGGAAGTCTCTTGTCATCTGCTGATAGGTTGGAGTAGGGAGGGGGAAGGACGCTATCCAAGACCTGTATTTCAGCCAGAAAAGTTGACAACACGCCGTTTGCTGCATGGAGAACTTCCAAAGGCTCATCGTAATGCTGTGAGCAGCTTCTCGTGTTGCTGAACCTGGTCTTGGACGGAGCAGGGGGCAAGGCAGGGCGGAGGCCAGCTGCCCAGTGGCCAGGGGTCCTAGGGTCCCTGTGCTCGGCCTGGGGCTAACCCACTCGCTGTTGCCAAGCACCCTGATTGACGCCCTCTGAGGACACCGTCACCAGTCACCCTCCACTGGCCCAGGAGACACCCCGCCCCACCTGGCGGGCCCTCTGCCCGGCACCTGCGAAAACAGACCTGCTCTTAGTTCACCTGCAAACACATCTCCCCAGGTGGGTTTCCTTCATCTCCAAGCACCTGAACTCTGTCCTTTTTCCCAACACGGTGTTCGGCAAATGGAAGGAAATACGGAAGCAGCTTGGATTTTCAAAGACTTGGTCTTTGGTCTTTTTAAACCTGAAATGCCCAGTTGTCATTAGCCACGAAAGGGAATAGGCTGCTTGCTCAGCACATACGTAAAATATTATAAAGAGCTCCCAGCAGCTAGGGATCCGGGCGCCAGTCATTTTGGGCGCCACCCCTGGGGGAGCCACGGAGCCCCCCGGCCGCTGCTCTGCAAGGGGTCAGTGGAGGCATGGGGCACCCTGACCTCAGAGCCACGTCCAGTCCCGTGTGTCACTGTTCGCATTGGTTGAATCCGAACACAGCAGGTTTTGAAGACAGGCAGCCAATTTCTGATCAGCACAGCCCCCCGCCCCCGCTCCGGGACACTTCGGACCACACTCCCCTACCCATTGCCATTTCCCAGACCTGATTAAAGGGGGACAGAAATTACCGGTGCCCCTAAATGGCCGCAACAAAGGCCTGGTGTGGCTCTTCAATCAAGCCCGCAGGGCGGCCCGATTCAAATGCTAATGGCCGGGCCCCGAACTGGCCCCTGAAAGAGGGAGACGCTTTTCTCTCTGCAAATCACACTCCTTTGTGCCAGGGGAGGTCCGGGGTGGGGCCTGCTCCCAGGGGAGGAAGCTTCTGGCCGGGAGGCTTTCCACCTGAACAGGCTCAGCCTCCAGGTGCCAGTCTCCTGGGCCCCTTGGCTGCAGTCCCTGTCACCTGGGAAAGGAGACCCTGCGGCAGGTTGGCGCAGCTTCTGAATTCTTTGTTGGGCAAGACCCTGGTGTTGGTGGGTTGCCCCATCTTAAGTCACCCTCGTTCTGAGGTGGCCTTGCTTCCTGGGCTCTGAAGAAAGAAAGACACCTCTCAGCCTTCCCACAGGGCCAGGCGTCCTCAGGGAGCTGGGCTCTGGACCTGGGGACAGTGGATTCAAGGTCAAGTCCCGTCACTTGGGCATGGCCTGGGCTTGTGCCTGTGTACACTGGTGGCCTGTTCAGTCCCAGGGGACAGGAAAGGCCCAGAGGCCACCCCTAGAGTCGGTGGCCTGCCAGGCTGGCATGGGGCTGCCCGTTCTGGGGTGACCCCACCCACGCTCACTGAGATTCCGGTCCCTCTGTCCTATACACACAGGTCTGCCAGAAGCAAGGCCAGTCTTACATTTGTACGAGTGAGACTGTTCATGCCGCTCAGTCTGCAGGGAACTGTCACATCACCCCCAAGGCCACTGCCCCCTTTTCCCACCCTTGTGTCACGCCGGCACCGTGACAAGCTCCAAGCATGGCACCTTGGTTCAGCATTAGGTTTGCACGGTGCTGGGTCCTTCCTCACTCGTGAGACACGACACTTCTTCTGGGAAACAGGTTTGAGTCCCTACCGCAGAGTGGCACTTCCGTCACCCATGGGTGCAAAGATGGTGACGGCGACCCTGAGACTGGCCAAGAGGTGTCAAGTGGGCCTCGGGGGTGTCCTGGGAGCCTGCCTGGTGGAGGGTGCCACGTGTCACGGTCGGGGGTGGTAACCGGGGCCACCAAGGGTCCTAATACTCAGTCATCATCACCAACATCAGACACATCTGCGAGTGAAGTGCTGACACGGGGTGAGGTAACAGCTGCTCGTTTCCTCTCGCCTGACCCCCTCCTGCCCGGGGTGCTGCCTGGGGTTCCCGACCGTCACCGGCCTCGTGGGGCCCTCCGCCTGGTCGGGGCTGCAAGGAGAGAAAACGAGGCCAGACGCGAGGTAGAGCCGCAGGGACGGGACAGAGCCCTGGGGAAGACGCAGGAGCCCCGGGTGCAGACAGGCCCGCCCGTGCCCGCGCCCCGGGGGTCCACGCCGAGGTCCCACCGTCTCGGAACCGCCTCCCAGAGCCCGGCTTTGAGCTCCACGTGTGGGCTGCACGTGTTTTCACACACTGCACAGGCACCCGTCGCACTGTCCCCGGTTTCACTGACACGTAACTGACTGACGTGTTACCCCAGCGAGTCCAAGGCGAAACACGATGACCGGATGTTCATATTGCTCAGTGGCTACCACCCCGCCCGCCCCCCGCCCCCCATGATCACAGATGTTTTCCACGCCAGCGGTTTACATCACAAAGCGCGTCCTTCGGACTTGAGCGACTTGCATTTGCGGACAGGGCCCGAGCCGGCCATGGAGCCGGGGCCACTGTGCCCACCCTGCTGCGCCGGAGCACCTGACTGACTACTGGGGGCTGGGGACCAGGGTGTCTGCCAGGCAGGAAGTTCCGCCTGCCTGAGCTGGGAGCCGGGAAAAAACACTCACTCCCCTTGCGGGTCCACCGCCCCCAAGGGACGTCCAGCCGTTGCTAGTGGCCTGGACACGATGGCCTCAGGTCAGTTTAGGAATTAGGATGAAAGGATCCAGTCACCCAAAGGACACAGCCACCCTGACGCTGGGCGCCGACAGCAGAGCTTCAAACCAGGGGCAGCGAACCGAGAACAGAGGGGTGGGTCCAGGGTCCAGGAGCCCGGACAGCAGAGGCCCCCTCGTCCGTCTCTGGGCAGCTGAGAGGCCGGCTGGACCCGAGACCGAGAGGGTACGGAGGAGCTCAGCACTGACCAGCAGCACCGGGGCGGACTTAGTGAAAAGCAGCAGAAGGGCCATTTCTTCTCTCTTTTTTCCTTCTTCTTCTTTTTAAATTAATTAATTTTACTTATTTATTTATTTTAGTGTATGGCTGCCTTTCACCTGCCTCCAGCTGGGGACCTGGCTGGAGACCTGGCTTGCAACCTGGTTATGGGCCCTGGCTGGGAATCGAACCAGCGACCTTGGGGTTCGCAGGCTGGTGCCTTATCCACTGAGCCACCAGCCAGGGCTACAAATTCATCATGAAATCGAACTAGAAATCAATCACACAAAGACAAAGGGAAATCTTCGATCATGTGGACAGTAGCCAACCTGCTCCTAAATAATCCATGGGCCCAGGAGGAAGCCTCAAGAAAATGAAAAATAGATGGAACCAAGAGAAAAGGAAAACACCACTTACCAAACTGTGCGAGCTGCTCCCTGGGCGGTGAGGGGGCTCAGGGGGCTGTGGTCACCCTGCGAACCACGGGTCCCGGGTTCCATTGCCGATCAGGACACGCATCTGGGTCGCAGGTTAGGTCCCCAGGCAGGACATGTGCAAGGGGCAACTGATGTTTCTCTGCCTTTTGTTCTTCCTCCCTCCCTCCCCCCTCTCTAAAAAATAGTTTAATTTTTTTTTTTAATTTATGAATAGATCCAAGAAGGAAGCTGATAATGATGAATATACACATAAAGAAAAAAGAGGCCCTGGCTCGTGGCACAGTGGATAAGGCACCGGCCTGTGACCCCAAAGGTGGCTGGTTCGACCTTTGGTTAGCGGAGTCTTCAGCACTAACAAGAAATGAATAATCGAGCTGTGAAAAGACACCAGGAACCGCAGTGCCTGTGACCCCATGAGAGGGGCCGATCTCCAAAGGCTACGCGCTGTAGGGACCCAACTCCGTGACCTTCTGGAAAAGGCGAAACTACGGGGACAGCAACAGATCGGTGGTCCCCAGGGGCGAGGGGCGGGGGCATGATGGGTGAATCAGCGTCCGCAGGTGGTTAAAACAGTCTGATGCCAAATGACGTCACACGTTCGTCAGTCCTCACAGAATGGGCCCCACCAAGGGTGAACCCCAGCACCCCAGTGTCCGCTACAGGCCTCAGTGAATGATAGAAAATGCGATAGTTTTACCTCCGTCCCCAAGGGCCTGGGGGAGGCCTTTCTTTCTAACTCCCTGCCAACCGCCCTCAGAGCTCATTAGTTCTCACAGAAAAAGGGAACCTGGGCGGAAGAGCCCTCCAGCTGACAAAGGTCACGTTCTGTCTCAGCCTGGACCCCCTGAGAGTGCCGGCCATTCAGGGATCCGACCTGGCCCAGCAGGCGGCTCTCAGATATTCACGAGAGGTGGTCTTGTGGTGTGTGAAAGGCTGTGGGGGGAAAGGGGGTGGGGGTGGGGGTGGGGGTGGGGCGGCAACACCCTGGATGAGGACTGGGCTGGGCTGAGTGGCCCCATAAAGCAGAGTGGACACCTGCCCCCCAACCCTCATCCCAGGCCCCCACGGAAAAGGTTTACAGACCCTGGAAAACATAAAAGTCCCAGCTCTTAACCAGCCGTCGGTTCCAATGAACCCGGGAATCGCTGACACGGTTCTCCCTGGAAGCATCTGCCCGCCTGGCAGGGCTGCCGCTGGGGTAGAAACACCGGCGCCCAGTCCTTTCAAGTGGCTTCCCTCACCCGCCCGGAGATAAACGTGTGGGGCCCCCGGTGAGGGTGGCGGCGCTTCCTGCCCCCGCATTAGCATCCCGCCCGGGATCAAAGGGGCGCGGCTGCCCCTGGGGGGGGGGGGGGCAGCGTCTCCTGGAATTAAAAACGGGCTGCAGTTGGTATGATCTGAGACCCACAGTTTGCTCCCCAGGATTAAGGTGGTGCAGAGGACCCCCCGGAACGTCACCGTCTTCTGCAGGGAACGGACTGTCTGCCTGTCGAGACGTGTTCTCAGACCCGCTGGGGGTTCCAGCACGGGGGGCCCACAGGGGACAGTTTCCTGAATGAGCCTAGCCAGGGCCTCTGTGGTCAGTGAAAATGGCAGGACCGAGCAAGCGGGCGTGTCAACGTGCATCTGCAGGATGGGCACGCGCTGCTCACGCATGAAGAGGGGGGGAGGGGAGGTTGAGAACTCGGGGCTGGCGGCTACGTCACCCCCTAACCCAGCGCGTCCGCTCTGAACTTTGACCTCCCACGGCGCCCTTCACGTCGCAATCTGTTAGCAAAGCCACGACCTACGGGCGCTGAGGACTGGTGTTCGTGGGGTGCTCTCCTCCCAGGCTCTCCAGCACCCCCACAGCTCTCGGGGTCTCTTCTGCATCCGGGACTTGTCGGTCAGGCCCCGGCCCCGGCCCCGAGAGCCAGCGTGACCCTCCTGTGCCTGCCGCCCCCAGCCCGGCGCCCACGTGGGGGCCCCCAGCCAGGGCCCCGCGTGTGTTTGGGGAGTCGATGGCCCTCTGTGGAACTGTGGCTGCTAATGGCACAACTACCGCTGGTGAGGACGTGGGGCGGAGCCCGGCGCGGGCGTGTCTGCCTCTCTGCTGTGCGGGGCTGCAAACCCACCCGCCAGCGTCCCCGCGGGGCTTCCTGCCGCCCTGGGGACCCTTCATTCGCTCCTGGGCAGCACCGTTGTCACACGAGCACTGGAAATGTCCCCGGTTCACCTGGGGAGTGGGACGGTTAAGGTTCCCTGGTTGGATTAGACTGAAACCTACATAATCACAAGGGACTCGGGGCTTCCCGGAGAGACGCAGTCTAGACCCACGGCCTTGTTTTTCCGAAGGGGGAAACTGAGTCCCAGACAAGCCCTTCCGGGACAGTATCCTGCAGACGCAGGAGTTAACCCAGACTAACACCCGCCCTGTGGGAAACGGGCAAGGGCCGCACTCCTTTCAACACTCCTGACGCAAACAGGAGAACTGGGAAACCCTTTGCTCCCTGGTTTCAGGCTGGTCGTTTGTATGGATCCTGCTTCTTACGTTAGAATCCAACCTCAGAAACTCTGAATGCCGCCCATGTGGCCTGCGGGTCCTTGAGCAGACCGACCGGGAAGCCTTTTTCCCAAATGAGGCAGCTGCGCCCAGCAGCCACAGGCTGCCCCACAGGCAGCACACAGACGCCCCAGAACAGTTTGTGCTAAACCCTACAAACGTGGCAGAACAACTAAAACCCTTTCGTCCTTTTTGTAGAAACACAACAAAAATACGGAAAGCAAAGTGAAGAGGAAAAGCATTAATTAGATTAACATCCAGGTACGGGAACAGGGGGAAAGGTAACCCGGAAACCTCGGTTCCTGCCCTCGGCCGGAAGCAGAGGGGGCAGATGTGGGGAGCCCCCAGGGCGGGGCTGCCCCCCTCACCTTTGGCTGGAACCCGAGGACACCCCGTGTGCAGGGGCGCCGGCCCTGGTGCACGGCTGAGCCGGCACGAAGCCCTGGGGGGCCACCAGGCAGGGCCCTGGCTCGTCCCAGGTGCCCCCCTGGAAGGAGGCGGTGCCCCCCTGAAAGGAGGCGGTGCCCCCCTGAAAGGAGGCGGTGCGGCCGGGTGGACCCTGGAGGAAGCGGGTCTTCCCTTGTAAAGCCCCTGAGAGTGGCCTCTGCCTACCTGGGGCCCCGGTTGAAAAGGAGGAAGGAAATGGTCAAAGTCATGCCTTTTTGGAAACTTCAAAGGCTGTGGCTCCCTCCCCCTCCCATTTTACTGTCTGGGGAGCCTCCGTCTGCAGCGGGTGGCCGAGCTGTGCTCCCTGGCGTCAAACCTGCCTCCTCCGCCCATAAAGTTGCGGCGGAACCGGGCGCAGGTGTGGGAGGGCGGCCGGGAGGCCCGAGTGATCTCTCGGCACCCACGCCAGGCCGCGGGGAGAGCCGGCCGCCCCACACCCCGGGGTCCCCAGCGGCTTCGCAGGCTCTGCGGCACACGCCCACCCGCACGCAGGCCGCCCAAGGAGGGGGCCCAGGGGAGCCCCTGGGACTTTGGGGAGCCCAGGTTTAAGGGCATATCCTGAGCGGCACCCAGGGCTACAGAAAGTGACCCTGGACCCCACGCGGCCGGGATCTTCCTCCTCGTCAGGCCGGGGACAGGAGCACCTGGCGTGTTTGCCAACCTGTCAGGCCCCCTTGGGTACTGGACAGTGGGGACGTGACACGTTTGCCCTTGTTCTTTCCCTTCAGCGCCAGAAGAAATTGGCAACTACAGGCGTTCACTATAGTGACAGTTTACGGACCTCCCGCTCCTACGGCTGCGGGACGATGCGCATTTGTTTTGTTTGGTTTGTTTATTCTCTTCAGCCATTTCCTAGAGGAGCCACAGAGAAACCCTCCCTCCTCCGGTCATGGCAGCTTCAATCTGCCCTAGAAGCGTAGCCACGAAAATCTATCATTAGGAGAAGATGTGGGGGTCAAAGGGGAAGTGTGACGAGGTTGGGAAAGAGGAGAGAAAACCTTTTAAAGCAACTTTAGGTGGTTCATGTTGCTTTTTCAGGGCAGGTTGGGAACAACACACATTTCCTCGAGGCAGCGGGAAAGTCGGTGTGGCCCTTTTGCCAAAGAAGGGAGAACGGGAAAGAGATAGGACGGGCTGAGCACCCAGGAAGCAGGAGCTGAGGGGCCCACAGTGATGCTGCCCCACTGTGTGTTGATTCATCACGTGGGGCGGGGGGCAGGCAGGGAGGAGGGAAGGAGAAAGAAACACGAACAGACATGTAAGGAAGACCCTAGTTTTACGTGACTTAGTGATCAGAGACATCCAACACGTCAGCCCAAAATGGACTTCAGCACATTCTAAAAATCAGTAGCCGCCCTGGCTGGTGGCGCAGTGGATAAGGCGCCGGCCTGCGAACCCAAAGGTCGCTGGTTAGATTCCCAATCAGGGCACAGAACCAGGTTGCAAGCCAGGTCTCCAGCCATGTCCGCAGCTGGAGTCAGGTGAAAGGCAACCATACATGGATTCTTCCTTCCCTCTCTGCCTCTCTCCCTTCCCCTCACTCTGTAAATAATAAATAAAATTAAAAAAAAAAAATCAGTAGCCAAGAATTTATATGAGATCCTTAAATTATTTTCACTCCTTAATATTGTGTTTACATGATGCCTAACACGGCTCCTCAAGCTGGTCGTTTTGACCAGTTGGAGCTGTTGGTCCCCACTTGAGATTCTCCAGGAAACCGTCAGGGGGGCTGACCCTGGAAACAGTCCTGTTCAGGCTGATGGTAAAAACCCCTCATCAGAGTGGAAGTTACCCTTTTCCAGCAGTGCTCTTCTCTGGCAAACATCTTCTGAGAACCGGCCACGTGTCAGGCACCGTGTCAGGCACCGTCCCAGGTCTCGGGACCCAGGGGTGGGACATGATGAAGCATGTGGTTCAGAGAGGCGCACGCAGGCCAGAGAAGGTGGTTGTGCTTCCAGATTCCAGGAGGCGGGAACGGTTGCGGGCCGTTGGTCGGTCACGTGAGTGCCGGAGGGAGCATCACCTCGTGGGCACCCTAGATCAGAGGTCTGCGAAGTCCAGGCTGTGGTTTTCCCATTCCGTGAACTGCTGTTGAAAGAAACGGGAAGTGGGGGGAGGTTGAGGAAGAGAAGAGAAGAGGAAAACATGCCCCAGAGGCTGAATGTGTCCCGACAAGTCTGTGAGGGTGGCCACCTACCCTTCCCAAGAACATGCTTATCTTGATGACAAGAACAGCGAGGAGAGACATCGCTTCCTTCCTGTTCCGAGGGTCCGCAGATTGCAGCTACTTGAGGGCTTCGCATTTCATTTAGATTCATTTTAAACTTATTTCTGGATTCCTGGTTTAGCATTATGTGACATTTTCCTCATGAAGAACTCGGGGCATTCAAGACTGGAACTGCATCCAACCGCGTTGGCGTCTGAAGGCCTTTGTGCCTGCAGACTCCTTACCTGCTCACGGTAAATACGTGTCCGTACGGGTCTGCACCTGTAAGAGCCATGGTTCCTCACGCTGTTGAGCCACAAAGATGATTTCGTTTGGGACCAAAACGACTTTTCAGGTGGAATTAAAGACAAGCCTTTGTTCAGTCACCAGCGTGTGTCTGTGCTTTCTGATAAAATACAGGGTTTAAGCAAAATTCCTTATGAGGTTCATTTCTGCAAAGAGGAATTTATGAGCTTGCCACTTACCCGGGTATGGGAAGCTACGCAGATGTTGAGGTTGAGATCTCCAGCGTTGTTACTTTATGTGTTTCTTGTTACTTTCAGGCATATGTACGAGTAAATGAAACTTTATACGTTTTGGGAAATTAAGGTAACGCAAGTCATCCTGGATTATTTATGCCAATCTAGAGTATCTAGAAAGAACAAATTAGAGAAGAAGGAAATTTATTTTGAATCTCCCTCATTCTATTGATTCCGTGTTTGCGCAATAGAAATAAACATAATAAAATGCGTTTTCCTAGAACGAGGCAAAATGGAAGTTCGATTCTTGACCTAAGAGGAGGACATGCTTAGGTCCTAACACCGATGACCCCATTTGGCACGTGCCCGTTGGAGGTAATTAATGCCATTTGTACCACTCCGAGTGGCAGTCACACTTCTCAGCCAGCTGGACCCCGTGGGGACAGTCACACAGCACAGCGTACCTGCCGGGTGACCGGAGGCAAGGACACAGGAGCCGTCTGCCACAAGCAGGCAGCTGAACCTATAAACCAACGACAACATGGTGTTTCTAATTCTGCATGACAGCGAGCAGTTCTGTCAGCTGCAACTCCAGCCAAGGGGCCCCAAATCCTCCTCCTGTGACCAGACTTGGGGCTGCTCCCGGCAATTGTTGGGAGGGGTCCCCTTCCCCTGGCACCTGGGCAGCCCTGGGGCTTGTTCTGACTCAGAGAAGGGACAGAAACTCTGGGACTTCCAACCCTGGGCATTAGAGGTGAGGGGCGGGTGCCCGGAGCACAAAGTAGAAAAGAATCACGTTCATGCTTCTCCCCCCAGGTCAGGCGGCGATACCGCCCACCAGAAGTGGAGCCCCAAGTTCCTAACGGGGACCCCAGGGCGACTCCACAGCCCGGTGGCCCCTGGCAGGCTGCGTCCTGTGCTTGGCTTACCTGGGGGTTTGTGGGGGGGACTGCAAGCCCCACCCCAGAGGGTCTGGCTCAGTAGCTCTGTCGTGGGCCGAGAGTCCGGTTTCTAAGATGCGCCCCCCTCGGGCCAAAGCACTGAAACAGACCCAGACGGACACTGTCGTCTGGGACGGTGGGAAGCTGCCCCGGTGCCCCGAGGAAAGCCGGGTTCCCAGGGCTCCCACCTCTGCGCACATCTGTGCACCGCCGGGCACACGGTCCCTCGGGTGCAGAGGGGCGGGCGGGGGCTCCTCTGCCCCCCCAAGTGGCTCCCAGCAGCGGGAGGAATGACCATCCTGCCCGGCAAAGGCACGACCTAGGCGCACAGCGGCTGGAGTAGAGAAACTCAGCAAGGTGATGAATCAGGTATTCGGGCACCCACCCCAAGCGCCCCCGGCAGCTGGAGTTTGGCTGTAAACGGGCCGTTCACACAGTTGACTTGTGTTTTCCTTCGGGCCCACCAGAGCCCACACACTCGGCTGAAGGTGCCGCCAGGGACGGTGGCATCTGGGTGTCTAGGGGGCGACGGGGCCACGTAACTGGGCCCTCCGGGCACGTGGACCCGAGCTGCTCGCAACCCAGTGACCCGGCTCCAGTCCTCCGAGGGCACCTGTCCAGGACATTTGCAGCTCGGGTCATGAAGTGCACGCAAGGCTTGCGGGAAATGTCACCCACCTCCCCCACCGCCCCGGGCCACCCGTCACCCGAGTCGCAAACCTGGGCGACACGGGAAGGAAACGTGAAAGTCGGCCGCGGGCGCTGTAAGCGGAGACAGGTGGGCTCCTCCCCTTGGCCCCCCCTCGAACGCCCGCCTGGTCCTGCCCTGAGTGCGCCTGGCCCTCGCTGCTGACATGCTCCTTAGTTCATTGGATTTAATTCCAAGCGGCACTTCTCCTTTTCATGTTAGAAAGGGTCTTGCCTCCTCACTTCAGTTT
The DNA here is from genome assembly GCA_004026585.1 of Noctilio leporinus. NCBI lineage: Eukaryota > Metazoa > Chordata > Mammalia > Chiroptera > Noctilionidae > Noctilio > Noctilio leporinus. Next base: position 43,966 of record PVIW01006485.1, read on the forward strand.
TGTTTTTTCTCGCCTTTCTGTGAACACTCCCCACCTTGGGTCCCCCCCGGAGGAACAATGTCCAGTCAAAGGCCTGTTTGTCTTGGTGGCCGCCAACCAAGCAGGGCTCCCGGGCGGCAGGGCCCCGGGCAGATGAAAGGCTTTCTCACAGCTGGGCGCCAGCTGACCCTCGGGGCCACCACGTCCAGCTGATGGCCCTTCTCCAGCAAACAGCGGCAGGTGGCGCAAAGCAGCGACCAGGACGGGGCCTCCAGGCTGGAGGGTCACGTGGAGTCATCTTTTGCGTTGGAAAATGTACAAAGAAGTCGCTTTATTTCCCGCATCCGTGCAAATGTGTGTTCTTGAAATAACAACAAACAGTGGCCAACGTAAAAGGTTACAGTAAGGAGAAAAGTGGGTCTTACTGTATGTTAAAGTGCTAAGATATGGCTACGCAAGCGACTAATATAATCACACCGCATACACGTCTTACGGTGTCTCAAGGACCATTGGTGGGTTATCCCGGTTAACCTCTCACGAGCCCCGGGAGCTACTATTCTTCAATAAACCCATTTTGCAGACAAGGAAGCGGAAACTTAGGACCATCAGCAGCTCACTTCCTGGACAGCACAGGCCTGGACCCTGGGTACCAGCCCCACCTCATCCTTCAGCCGGGACGGGTCCCACTCCGTCACAGTGGATAATTCTTTCTAGTCGTTTTCGGATTTGATTTCATAATATTTTAGTGAGGATTTTGGCATCGCTGTTCATGAGGGACGTTGGAGTAAAGTTGTCTTCTTTTTTCTTTCCTTTGGTGTTTGTTTATTCTTTTTGTTTGCTGAAGTTGTCCCTTCTTATCATATACTTTATGTCGTGTCGTGTTATTAATAAACATGAGTATTCACATTGGTGAACTAATGTCCACTGGTCACAGGAAGGGCTCCTTCTTATGCATTTGCTAGATGGTAGCTGGTCATTCTGTGTTCAGTCCTAGGCGGGGGGCACAATAGCATGTCCAGGTTGCCCCACACGTGAAATGTGCTCATTAGAACACGAAATCACTACAAAACTCCACGTGAGAACCCCAGTGCCCAGGGCCACCGCTGCCCATTAGGTGTGTCCTCCCAGCTCAGATGAACATCTTTGAGCTTTTCCTGTACGGAAGCTTCCACCTTGCAGCCTGGCTTTCTTTTAAAAAAGGAACCATATTCTCCACCTTGTCTTGAATCCTCTACAAAATCTTTGAAGGCATCTACCCAAATCTTTCCCGCCCTTGTTCAAGTCAAGACGTCTACACACCCGCTATCCCTTCTCGGACGATGGGAGGGTGACCAGGAATCATCAATAGGACAAACACTTCGAATGTCCTCACTTTCTGTAGAGACAACAAATCATGCGTCCAGGTGGATCGCAATTTGTTTTTTCAGAAGCTCCCCATTTGTCACCTGATTTGACGGGAGATGAACTTGGACTTAAATGTTGCCTGGAACTTCAGAGCCCACATTCCTGAGCCCATGCAATCCTCTGTCCACAGAACACAGCACAAAAGACAACATTTGCTGAAAAGTAAACCTGCAGCTGCCCCCAGCCAGCTGACACCGTGGCCCCTAAACGTAGCCCTGCCTGGTGGGCTGGGGACGGTGTGCCCTGGCACCCGGGTGGGAAGGCCCAGTCCTGCCCAGCCCACCTGGATGCCGGCGCAGCCACACACAGGACAAGAGGAGAAACCAGCCGGCCTGCCCACCTCCCACCATCTGGTTCCAGATGTGCCCCCTCCATTTCCTGGTGAAGGAAAGTTCAGGACATATGTCAAGATGTTCAGTCAAAGAATTTGATAAAACCATGCACCAAAAGTAAGGCATTTGAAACCAAAAACAGTCTTCATTTTCATCTGTACACGAGTCTGTGCCGGGCACGTCCAGGGAAGGGTCCACTCACCAGCCTTTTCTAGAGGAGCCGGGGTGAGGGCCAGCCAGGCTGTGGGTCCAGGCCTGAGCTGTCCCTCTCTCCCGCCATGGAGGGCGGATGAGCACGTGGCTAAAACTGCCACACCGTGGACCAAGGTCACACGTCATCTCAGTCCTGAAACCTGACCGGCAAAGTGCAGGTATCAAGTCACATTTCGTGATACTCGTACTATCCTAGGTCTTTCCTTCTTACACTGCCGAACCGGGCCATGCTGGCTAGGCGGAGAGCCTCCCTTAGCTTTGGGGTGCTGGCTAGAATGCCCCTCGGGAAGGGTGGGGTGCCCAGAATAGCAAAAGGAAGAAAAAGGGGAGCACAGATCCCTCAGAAGTCTTGTGCGCTGCATTCTGTGCCCCACGTCCTGTGCAAGGGGAGTCCCCACGAGCTGGACCAGTCAGGAGGCAGACACGCGCGGACGGTTCTCTGCCTCCCTGGAAGGCACATCCTTCAAGGGCACACTGAGCCCTGCTTCCCAGGGCCACCTCCTTGGCTCATCTCATGCTTGCCCATCTTATAGAATAAAGAACAAGACTAATTTCTCTCCCTTCTCCAAACTTGTGTTTCTATCCGGTAACTTTCTTCCTCTCCTTGAGCCACGCGTCATGCGGGTCCTGTCCCCGGACACACTGCTCTCTTCCAGGCTGGGTGGGGCATGACACCCACAGGAAACTATTGAGTAAGGTCAACAGGACTTCTCATTCCACAAACACTTGATGAAAAGCTTATTGCACTAATCGCTTCCCTGACACGAATAGTTTAATTCTAAGGAACCGAAAAGCTTGGAACATAGTAGGCATGCCAAAAAATCCTCTAATGGAAATTAAAATATAGTGTTAGAAAACAGATCTTTCATTGCTAGGAGAACCCCCCTCCTTCCCCTGAGGGGTGTTGACCAGCGGCCTGGCTTCCCCGCTCCAGGAGCAGCCTGGGGCCGGGAGCAGGTGTGGAAAGGTCAGGGTGGCTGACGACCAGTTTGCTCAGGTGCAAACAGAAATACAGCCTTTGACATGATAATTTTCCTTATCCCATAAATAGAAAAAATGTGAATTCGCACCTGAGCTGGAGACCTTACATTTTTCATTCAAGTTCAATATTTAAACAATAAATCCTTCCTTTGGCGTAAAATTTGCCATTTTTCCTTTCAAGGATGCAAGACTTGTTCTGATATTTTGGTATGTCATAGTATTACATACATCACTGCTGATGGGTTTTTTTAAATGTATTATTGTATTACAAAAGCCCCATTTATATCACTATGTTTCCATTCTTAAAATGCTGAAGAAAAACTGAACTTGTTTTGTGAGAGACAAAAACACATTCGTGTATACCAGCTAAGGGTTCCAAAATGACCGTCTAGCTTTGGGCCGCGGTCCTGTTCAAGGATGGTCTCAGTTCAAGGGAGGGCTTCCTGCTGCACTTCTATTTCTGCTTTACAACTGTGTCCGCTGTCCGGCTCCCCGGGGCCCTGCAGGGGGCCCACAGCCTCTGAGTCCTGCGCACGCACAAACACGCCATGAACATGTATGAACCAGTCCCATGGGCCGAGCTCTGAGCAGCCTGTGGGCCCTGCGCTCTGGCCGGCCTCCCGGCCCGTGCACCTGAATTTCCCATCCTCGGGGAAGTCCCTCTGCTCCCAACATCGATGTCCTCTCAGGAAATGACCTGTTCGTGATCATGGAATAAAGGCACACGTTACCTCTTGGGTGAGCGGCCGCTGAGGGGACCCCGGCGCTCCCCATGGCTGACGAAAAGCCCAAGGAAGGCGTCAGGACGAGGACAGGGCAGCGGGCAGGCTGGCTCTGTGGTCCAGTTTGAGACGGAGAGGCGCACACCCCTTGCCAGCCGGGCCCTGGGCTTTCTCACCTGCACTTCTTTTCAATATCATTTCATCCCCCAGCCGGGCTCCCTGCCAGCCTGATGCGGCCTGTGGAGGAAGTGCCCTAGGCCCGTGGAGTAGCTTAAGTCGGTGACACCTCTCCCCGCCGCCCACACTCACACACACACTCACACACACTCACACACACTCACACACGTGGACTCTGTTGACCCAGGGACCGGAAGAGCAGGGTGTCACTTTCCGCATGGGGACGGTGCCCACCTAGCTGGCTGGCATCTGCACTCACCAGACAAGTTCCCACTCTGACTGCACAGCAATTCCTCACTGCGGGGGGCTGTGGGGGCCCCTTGGGTGGTCAGCAGAGCACGCAGGAGACACCTGCTGACCAGGCTCCACCCCAAGGTGCACCCGCCACATGGGGACAGGGCAACCTCTGCCGACAGTCCTGGCGACACTCCCGCAGGGACCCTGTGGCCTGGGGCTCCTTGCCTGCTTCCCGGCTTTTCCTGCAGCCCTGGCCACAGCCGAGGGCGGCCCAGCGGGTCTCACCCGGCCTCTGTGGGAGGAGGGGGAGGGGGGTGAACTCCGGGTAGCTCCCTCGTCCCCAGGGCACGGGGGTTCCAGGGCTGGGGACGTGCCCCCCGTGCCCCCAGGTCGCAGAGCTGAGCCCATGACACTTGTGCATCGTGCACGTGGGAACCAGGTTTGGGGTGAATTTCAGACCGACAAGGGGTCTGATGCTCAGACAGGCATGCGCTGCGCATGACCCAGGCCTTGAGATTTATTTTTTTAATGACTCCTTTGTAGGGGACACGTTCCCCTTCATAAGGAGAGAGTGGATTTGTTTCGTCATGCAGGTATCTTTCCAGCTACCCATGAATGTACGAATCGAGGCTAACAGAGTGGGACCCAGGGCGAGTCCGTGACCTACAATAACCCTCCAGGGCCGGGCGACCCGCGACTCCCCACCAAGAGTCCACGCTGCTCTGCCCTGGGCCTGTGTCTCCACGGGTTCCTCTCTCTCCAGGAAGAAGAAGTCAGATAGACGTTCCTGGTTATAGTTCACGGGCTGTGCCCTGAACTACAGAAGAGCTTCCTCAAGTTTTAATCATGAGATAACTGCATCTCGTGGGTTTTCAACCCACCCGGAAACCCGTGCTTTCATTATTTTTAGTTCTAAACCCACATTTTTGATCCTGGCACTGAAACTCCTCTTTCTGAAAGTTTTACTTGAACCACCTCTGGCAAGTGGCTCGGTAAACATGAACCGCTTCCCATTCCTGCCCAGGACAAATGCCCAGGCCAGTCAGTATCCTTTGCGGGGCCGATGTTTCTAGAAACAACGAAAGTCACACGGCTGGTGACCCGTGAAATTAAAGTGATTAATTGCGGACTCGGCCAATGTTTTGAAAAGACGCTAAACGTTGACTGAGAGGATAAAGGAAGGTGCGCGCGTTCCCACTGCCTCATGCGTTCCACCGAATCATAAAAACTCCAAGGATCGAAAGATGGTCGTTTAAAAAGGTATTGGTAAAAGTAAACAGGCAAATAACCGAAGGGAAAAAACCTCCCCCCTCCCTGGAGTTTTTCAGTAACGGTTCAGCGTAGCGGATGGAAGGGGCCTGAGTCAGGGGGCGGTCAACCTAACCTGGGCTCAAATCTAAACCCGCCCTTCGGGTAAGTAAGTTCCTTACCCTCCCCACCTGGGTTTCACCTGCGAGCGGCTGGGGGAAGGGCCTTCCTGGGGGGGGGGGGCTGCCACTGAGGAGGAGACGCGTCTGCCCAGGGCCCGAGCGGCGGGCAAACAGCAGGCGCTCAACACAGGCCACGTCATCTTTGTGCTCCATGTGCTTCTCCCCCGCTGACGTGCGGCACCTAACACGTGAAGGCTCAGATGCACACGCGCAAGAAAATCTTAACATCTATTTCATAAACGCACGGGGTTATCGCTCCTCTAAAGATACGTTTTATGAGCTACGTAACATCTAATAAAACTGATATTACGCCAGCTCTGCGTCTACTGTGCTGATGGAAAACATGCCCGTGATTCGTTGCTGCCTCGCAAGGCAGAGCTGGTGCAGCTCAGGACAACACGCAGTTACCCCACTGCAGCTGCGGGGGGTCAAGTCCAGGGAGGGGTCAGTGGGGTCTCCTGCTCAGGGTGTCCCCACCTTGTGCCGGCCCGATGGGGCAGGAGCAAGGCCCTGGCCGCCACGCATGCTGACAGCACCCAGGGTCCTTCCGTTCCAGGATTCTCGGCGGGAGCGGGACTGAGTTCACCCGCCAGATGGAGTCTTGGAGACGCTACCATGATTCCCAGGGTGACCTCCATCACCGTCTCCACGCGCCCCTGGTCGGAAGCCGGTGGCCGGTCCTGCTCCGTGACTCGGCCGCGGGGACTCCACAAAGGCAGCCAGAACCCGCCGCTGAGCGCCGGCCGCCTGTGGGCTCCCACGACCCCTGGTCCTCCCCGCGTCCCAAGGTTCCCCCCCCCACCCCCCCCCGCAGCCTCAGCTCCAGGTCCAAACCCTCACCATCTCCCTCAGGCCAAAGTCGGAGAAGGTTTTGCGGTGTGATCAGTAAGTTCGGTTCCCCGGGCACAGATCTACCCGCATTTGGACCTGGGAAGCAGAAGAGGAGACCCCTGCCACCTGCTTCCAGGTACTCAGCACAGCGACGGGTGGGTGGGCGCTGGATGGGGCGTGGACAGCGCGGCTGGAGGGGGACGCGGCCCGGCTGGTGCGGTGCCGGGGGGTCAGCGCAGGTCATCCTGGGCAGGGCCCGCACATGGGCTGCAGCCGGGCCTCCAGTCGGGGACACGTGAGAGGCCACCGCACGCTGGTGTCTCTCTCCCTCGCTTTCTCCCTCCCTTCCCCTCTGTCTCTCTAAAAAAAATCAAATCAAATCTTATTCTAAAGGGCGTGGGGCACGGAAGCTCACAGGAGTCTGCTCTGCACCCGAGGCCGAGGCTGCGGGCCCTGGTGGGGCCACCCCACTCGCTGCGGGAGTCGTGTTCTCACCAACGCCGGGTGTCCGCCACCCTGCACGGACTCCTCACTGCCAGAAACGGAGGCCTCACCCACGGGGGCTTCTGAGGGGCCCTTGTCCTTGTGGATCCTGCTGAGGGGGCACTGGCTCCACGCCCTGAAGCTCTGCAGGGGCCCCGGTGTGAGGACCACCCTTAATCTCCTGCCAACACACCGGGGGGACCGGATGCTCTGCCTGGGGACCTTCTGAGAACTTGTGAGAGGTTGTGCAGGCCCCGCACTCAGCTTGTCCCCTCGGCCGTGACGTCTTCGTTTTAGCGCCCTTTGCCCTCTGGGAGGCTGGTGCCGGGGTTCCAGGTTCTGGCCTCCAGAGCTACGAGGGGTGAAACTTGCCATCTCTGGTTTGTGGCCACTTGTCCCGAGGCCCCAAGAGACGGACATAGAACTGAAGGCAGAGGCAGCCACTTCCTTAAACTCTATTCTGCATCAGCCTGGCGTCCCAGAGAGCAAGGTACCCAGAGTGACACCCGCTGGCCGTCTCGTGGGGTTGCCTTTCCCGCCACCGCATGTCATGGTCCCCGCAGAGAGCGCGCCCACTCCCGCGTGTCCGTCCCTGGGCTCCTGAGAACGGCTCGCATTTGGGGTGGACGGTGGGGCCTGCGCCATCAGGGCGGCCTCTGTGCTGCACTGTCGGCAGGTCTGGATCGACAACAGGACGTCTCCACGGAGTTGTGAGAGCCCTGTGGCCTGACAGGTGCCCAGCACTGGGGGGACCTTGCCGCTGTCACATCTGAGTTCCAACGGTTCATGCTGACGGGACAGACAGGGGTGACTGAGCTGATTTAGTATTAGGTCCAAAACTTGGGTCAGGTGTGGCTTTAAGAAAAGGGGTGTCTTAACGACCCATGGACATGGACAGCAAGTAACTCTGGGAGAGGGGAGAGGGGATGCGAGGCTGGGGCAGGGGAGAGCAGAGGGGAAATGGGGCAAATCTAACAAGAATAAACGCATTAAAGTAAATGCATAAAAAGTGAAAAAGAGCTGTGATTGTGTGTGTGTTTACCGGAAGTCAAGTCAAACTCCCGCAGGCAATCAGGGTGAATTAAAAGCAAACAATGGTAAGTCCTGCTTCTCCTCTAGGATCTAGGAAGTGAAACTTCAGTCGCAGGAAATCTCAGGGAAGTAAGACAGCTGGTAGGTCACCAAGTGACAGGATTTGAAAATAAACCTCCGGGCATGACATCCATTTTTCAACTTGATGTTTTCACAAATGCATCAGGTGCTTCCCGCCCTGGGGTTGCCTTTGTCCCTGTGCATTATTTTATCTCGTTTATCCACATAAACGTGGAAGACCAAACGGTTAGCCCTTCACGTTGCCCTGTCTCTTCTCTGGAAACTGAAGTGACTTCCACTTGCTGAGCCCCTCCAGGTGCCAGGCCCGCGCCGGACCCGTGTCTCACTAACAATGAAACTGAGACACACAGAACTAGCGTGAGGCGGGCGCTGTCCATTCACCTCAGTGCCCTTGGCCGCCTTACCAAGTGCTGTGTTTCGTGGGTGGGAGACGGACCGTCGGTAGAGGCGGGGCCAGGTCCCCAGGTCCCCAGGTCCCCAGCCCGGGCTGGCCTCGCTGCTGTCACTGCGTTCTCCCCACAGCCAGGCGCTCTGTGCGCAGGACGGCATTTGGACCTTTTAAATGGCATCGTGTGCACGTCCCTCCTGAGGGCAAGTTTTACATAATTATGAGGGTAGCGTTATCCCATCCTACCGTCACTGTTAGTATCAGCTAATTGTTGATGAGAAAGGGGAGCAGAGGGAACTAGACACTGAGCTCTAAAAACTGGGGAGCAGGACCTACACCAGAAGCGATAGTTTTACACCCCACGGGACCCCAGCATGGCTCCCAAAGAGATTGACTCTCCTCCCTTCCCCCTCTGGGACCAGATTATTAGGGGGTCAAGTGGGAGGTGCTTGTCCACAGAGGCCGGTCAGCTAACCTATCAAAAGCCTGAGATGACTTGGGAAGCTCATTGGTTCTTTTAAAAATGCCCCTGGTCCATCATATCCCAGCTGATGTCAATAATCCCAGGAGAACGAAGAAATGGTCCCTCCACTGCTTGACTGGCTCCTGCATGGTGCGTGGCCTGGGCCTGGCAGCCGTGTGGCCCAGGCTGTGTGGGCCCCACACCAGGCTCTGGGAGGGGCCTGCACCCCACAGCTCAGCAGCGGGTGCCTCTGGGAACACACACTGAGCTAGCAGGATGCTGGCCGGGACTGGACTGGGCTGGAATATGGAGCAGAAGCTCCAGACACTAGGTTCCTTGCTGGTCCATTAAAGACAAGAAGAACCCTTCCCATGGCAAGGGACGTAGGGAAGTCAGGAGGGGATCCCCTTCATTTTACATCACTGGTCAAGTTCACCACAGATCCTCCTAGGAGGGTCTCAGGAAATTATTGTTTTCCACTGATAACACCTGCAACTCAGTGACGAGTAGCAGCCGTCTGCAGATCACCTTCTGGCTCATGCCGGGTGGCCCAGGCGGCACCAGGCAGTGGCGATCCCGGCCTGCACCGCCCCGGAGCCGGAGCACGGTGACCAGCTGCAGACCACACAAAGCAGCCCTGTCCAACCGCCTCCATGAGGGACACGCACACAAGGCGAGGACCTGGCAGGCACGCGTCCCACTGAAGTCAGTGCTGCCCTGTGGGTGGGCCTCTGCACCACAGATTCTTCATGGCGGCCAGAGTGGGGGGTCACAGCCACTCCTTGCAGCCTGGGGGTGAATCCCAACCATTGAGGTGCCAACAGCAATGAGGGCTCAATTACAAGAGGAGGGTGTACACAGCCCACATGGGAGGTGCACCTGCAGTGCCCAGCCTGGGTGACAGGGGAGGCTGTGCCACCAGACCCCATAGGACACCTGCTGAAAGAGGCCACTTGACCAAGCCTGGGAGATGCAGCAGCCCCACCTAACTCATAGGGAAACAAACACAGGGGGGCTGCCAAAATGAGGAGACAATGAAAGAAACCCCAACCCCAAATAAAAGGACAGAACTAAACTCCAGGGGGAGGAAATACTAACAAAAGGGAAACAAGCAATCTACTAGGTGCAGAATTTAAAATGCTGGTTATAAGGATGCTCAAGGAACTGAGTGAGGACCTCAACAGCATAAAAAACAACCAGTCAGAGGTAAAGGATACCTGAACTGAAATGAAGAATAATTTACAGGGAATCAACAGTAGAGTAGACGAAGCCAATAATCAAATCAGTGATTTGGAATATAAGGCAGCAGAAAACACCCAGTCAAAACAGCAAAAAGGAAAAAGCATTAAAAAAGAATGAGGGTCATTTAAGGAGCCGCTGAGGTAACGTCAAGTGAACCAACGCTGGCACCACAGGGTGCTGGAAGGAACAGAAGGAGCAAGAAATTGAAAACTTATTTGAAAAAATAATGACAGAAAACTTTCATACCTTGGTATAAACATGTAAGTCCAGCAAGCACAGAGAGTCCCAAGCAATACGAACTCAAAGAGGTCCACACCAAGACACATCATAATTAAAAGGCAAAAGATTAAAGACAAAAAGAAAACCTTTAAAGTCTTAAGAGGAATGCAGTTAGTTACCTACAAGGGAACTCGCACAAGACTATCAGATGATTTCGCAGCAAAAACTTTGCAGGCCAGAAAGGATTAGTAATAAGTATTCAAAGTGATGGAAAGCAAGGATTTACAAAAAAGATGACTCTATCCAGCAAAGCTATCATTCAGAATGGAAGGGCAGATAAAATGCTTCCCAGATAAGAAAAAGTTAAAGGAGTTCATCATTATTATATGAAATGCTAAAGGGTCTTCTTTAAGAAAAAGAAGAAAGTTTTTAAAATGTGAACAAGGAGCCCTGGCTGGTGGTGCTGTGGATAAGGCACCAGCCTGCGAACCCAGAGGTCGCTGGTTCGATCCCCAGTCAGGGCACATAACCAGGTTGCCAGGTCTCCAGCCAGGTCCGTAGCTGGAGGCAGGTGAAAGGAAACCATACATGGATGTCTCTCCTCCCCTTTGCCTCTCTTCCTTCCCCTCTCTCTAAAAATAAATAAAATCTTTAAAAAAAAAATGTGAACAAGGAAATAGCAAAAATACACACCTATCAACAACTGAATTTAAAAGACAAAGTATAGGAACAAGCTTATGAGTAGGTACAGAGACAGGTGCCAGATGAGAGGGGTTTAGGGGAACAGGAAAAAGGTGAAGAGATTAAGTACAAATCGGGAGGTGAAGCTCAGCAGAGGCAACATAGTTAATAATGTTCTAATAACTGCATGCTCTGTCAGAGGGGAGTGCAACTTAATGGCATGATAGAGTCTCTATCCACCGGGGTGCACACCTGAAACTAATACAATACCATGTGCCCACTGTAAATAAAAAGTTAAAGTGACCCAAAAATGAAAAAAAAAAAAAAAAAATAGTGTGATTGACTTTGGTGGGGGGGATGGGTGGGTGGGGAGGGGGACAGAGGGGAGCAAAAAGGGAATGGAGGCAATACAACAACAATAAAATTAAATTAAAAAAATAAACCTATATAAGTAAACAAAGAGAACAATCAAAACCCATGGAGAAGTAAAAACTAATTCAAACTCAGCAACTTAGCAAACACAGCACACTAAAATTCATCCCATGTTCTTTAAAGACATCGCTACAGGTAAGCCTGGCTACAGAATTTCAAAATGGAAACACGGAACCAAAAAACATGCAGCGAAATCTACTATTGAGACAATTATCCTTCGTTCAAGTTCCACTAAGTCCAACCAACGGGCAGTGACTGAGAGCCTAAGATAAGGCGGTGTCGTCAGCGTAGTTACAGAAGGAACTGAAGATGTAGCTTGAAAATTGTTGCGGTTTGACTTCCTGGCAGTGACTCCTGAGCGTGTGTGTGTGAGCCCCTGGGGGGCAGGGGGTGATGGGAGGGAATGACACTTGCTGTCCCCAGGAAGTCACTGCTGCTTCCTGTTGTCAGTTCTTCTGAGTGGAAGAGACAAGTCCTTTCCTCCTGCTCCTCCTTCCTTATCAACCCTCACAGACGCCTGACCTCTCCTCCCCGTCCTGCATGAAATGGCTCAGGGGTGACGGCAGCATAATCTCGTGCCTTTTTGTGTTGCAGGGCGGGAGAGTTAGCTTCACCCCAGGAACCAAGTTCCACCTGCCAAAGGGCACCCCATCCTCCTCCGTTTGCGCTGTCAGGGGGCCTCACGGTGCGGGAGAGACCTGTTCTGGGGACCCTGGGGGAGATGTGAGTCCTGCCCTACTAGTCAGCCAGGAAATGGCGCCCTTTCCCGTTGGAGTCCATTCCGATGACGGCTCTTGGGAACAAGGGCGCGAACCTGCCCCCTCCCGCCAAAGCCAACTCCACGACTGCGCTTCCATGCGGAGCCCTCGCTGGTCCCCACCGAAGACCTCGGTCCTGTGCCTGAGGGGGTGACGGGGATCCGGTGAGGAGGACGTAGCCCAACTGAGGCCACCTGGCAGGACGGTCTGTGGAGGGGATCTGCGGGGGTGACAGCAAATGGGACCCTGAGCATGTGTCCCCTGTCCCCACGGAGCCTCCCCACCCTTCACAGCTCAGGAGCCTGAGGTTCAAGTGGGTGAAAACCTGGCAGGCCTGACACCACGATTGGAGTCCCCTCTCCGGGGTCCGGCTCACGTGACCTTCCAAGTGCGTGGACGGTTTATGGACAAGGGCAGGAGGTTCCCACGAGGCTGTGTCTCCATGGGACCCCTGCGAACCAGGGACGTGCCTCTGCCCTGGACCATGGAAATGCTGCCAACAGGATAAAGTGTCTCCCATCAGCGTCTCATTAGTAAGAAAGCAGATTGCTTTGTGATTCAATGTCGTTAAATGCTGTTCCCAAAAGGCATCATTTCTACAGCAGTGGGAGTTTGGGGGTGGCCCTGGGGGACAGGCCTGGGGCAGAGGGTTTCCAGGGTCTCTTTGATTCCGCAGTTGCGTTCACTTGAGAGTTTCCACGTCAGGTCCTCCAGAAGCGTGAGGTCACGAAATGAGGCCAAAAACCCGTGAGCATCTTCCCTACCTCCATCTCAGAGACAAGCACTTTGCTCCAAAAGAACTCCCCTCTTTTGGCTTCTGGGAAGCACCCAAAATGCATCGACCTGTGCTGACTGGTATGAAACATGTTTGAACTTTCCTGAGGAGCCGATGTGGTTTCCTCTTGTGACCCTCAGTACCATTTTTAATCTACTTTCATGACCGTGGTCCGAGTGGGAAATCATTCTTTAATGCCCATAAACGTTTACTTAAAAGTCTTTTTATAACGTCCCCGCAGGACCACGGCTCAAAGTCGACGGCGCTGGGTAATTACGGGCGGCCCGGCCTGGCTCAGGACCAGTATAAATGCCCCACGGGTGCAAGTCCTTTGTAGTCGCTCGACCCGCGCGGCCTCCCTCCCGCTCTGAACACCAGGACGGAGAAGGCCCGTCCTGGCTCCTGTCATTAAGGGCTCCGTCAGAAGTGGGTCCGGGAGAGGGAATAAGGGGTAATTGTCCTTTAAAATGGAGAGGAGTTTCTGGGAGAGAGGAAGTTCCCGGAGGAAGAGGTTTTAAAGCAAATAACCGTTCAGGAGGGAGGCGGCAAAAGGTGGGAAGCGCTGGCCTTTGATTTCGGGTCTGTGTATTTGAGCGCAGACGGGCTTTATGCGCATCCTAGCGGCATGCTAACAAGACTCCTGTGGGGACAGTGGCATTTGACACCAAGTACAGTCAACAGACAGCTGGGGGGTGTCCTTCTACCCCCATCGGGTGGGGGCAGGGTGGGGGGAGGTGCGGGGGCCGGAGACCTGGGAACGGCCCCCAGCTGGACCTCCAGGTGGGTGCAGAGCCCACCCATCTCAGGAAGATCTGCACATCAAGGGGACTTTCTGAAGGTGCCACATCTCAGCCTGCGGCCTGAGGCGGCTGACTTTATTTAACCCCATGACTCCCCACGGACCTGAGTGGCCTTCCCAGGCCTGTGCGGCCCCCACCCCCGGGGTCCCATTCAGCAGGGCGGGGGTCCCTGAGACTCTGCATTTCTAAGGGGTTCTCAGCGGACAGCCAGCCCCGGAGCCCCGCTGCTGGGACACTCCACAGTGCTCCCCTGGCCTCCCCTGGCCTCCTTCGTGTGTGTCCAACGTCCCCTTTTTATTAGCACACCAGTCCCCCGGGGCTCAAGGCGCCTCTACTCCCGCATGGCCTCATGCTGACTAATCCTATCGTCCATGATTCTATTTCCCAGGAAGACACATTCTCTATTGAGGGGACCCAATGTAACCCAGCACGGAGCTTATTCACACCTCTGTCCTCTGTGGCTGCGGGACCTGTCCCCGGGCCCCAGGCCCAACTGGGGGGCCCACTGGCTGCCCCACATGGCGGCCGGCTCCCCACAGTCACCTGCCCAGGCGGCCTGGCTTTGGCACATGCTGGGATCCTCTGGAAATGCCCCGGGTGCCCTGCACATGGTTTTAGGAGCCTCCATCGTCTGGCTGCTGAAGACATTTTATGGAAAAGAAACACCATGTAAAGACACCTGCGACCCCTTCAAATACCAAACTAGTCCTGCCCCCCTCGAATAAATCCCGCTTGACTGCGGATCAGTATTCTTCTATGCATCGCTGAATTTTATCTGCTAACGTTCGATGAAGGGTTCTTGCATCTGTATCCAGGGGGGAGGTGGTTTTGTAGTTGTTCTTTTGATTTTTGGTTTTGTTTTGCACTGTCTTGTCCTGGTGTCGGTATCTCAGGCTACAGGCGGCTTCATGAAATTAGTCTGGAAAAGATGGTCTAACATTTATGTTCATTAGTCTTCAAATAATTGATCAAGTTCTCCAGGAAAGCCATATAGATCTGGGAATTTCTTTTCTTCTTTCTTTCTTTCTTTTTTTTTTTTGAGGGTGGAGGGAGTTTTAAAATGAAATTCAATTCCCTTAATACTTACAGGACTATTCAAGTGACCTATCTCATACCGATTGCATTGGGGTAATCTGGGTTTTTGGAGAAATTGGTCCATTATACCTAAGTTGTTAAATTCCTGGTGTAGAGCTGGTTGTGGTGGTATCATTTCTGAGATTTCCATCTCATTTCTGAGATGAGTGATTCTTTGTCAGTTGGGCTGGAGGTGTATCGCTGTTATTAATCTTTTCAAATAGGCAACTCTTGGTGTCTCCAATATTTTTGTTTTCAAGTTCACTTAAGTTTGCTTCTGTATTATCTCCTTCCTTCTGCAGGCTTTGGGTTTATTCTGTTGGTCCCTTTTCTGGTCCCTCAGGTGAAAGCTCGGGTATCGAGTTGAGACTGTTCCTTTTTCACACATGATTTGCTGCCATGCATGCTTTGCTTCTCAGGATGAGTCTAAGAGTTTAGCATCCCACACATTTTATAGGCTGTGCTTTCCTCTTATTCAGTTCAATTTTTTTCCCTTCCCTTGAGACTTGCTCCTTGGCCCACGATTATTTAGTATGTGCGGCTGAGATGCCAAGGGCTGGCAGATTTTCCTGCTACCTTTCTGTTTCTACTTCCTAGTTGGACCCTAGAAACTAGGAAACTGTGGAAAACAAGCTCTGGTTTGCAGGAGGGGGTCCTGGCAGTCCAGGTCCCCTGTGCTCTGCTGTTGCTGAGTGGCTCGTGCTGCGATGTCATGTCCATTGTTTCCAGCCTCTGCTCTCGCCGATGGCGCTGCCTTTGGAAAGCACTGTGGGCCGCTGCGCCCCTGTGCAGGTCAGAGCACCTCGGGCCGACTGCCAGAAGTCGGGGTGCCGGGTGGAAGCATGAATACCACTGTTACTTTGCTTCTATTGCTTTTCAAAATAAAACAGTGTTTTCGATCTGAAAGCAACCTTGAGGGATCTCTCCTGTGATGGATGAAATAATCTCTCAAAACTGTTTGAAGGCCCTGGCTGGTAGCACAGTGGACAAGGCATCCGTCTGCAAACCCAAAGGTCGCAGGTTCGATTCCCCAGCCAGGGCACATGACCAGGTTGCAAGCCAGGTCTCCAGCCAGGTCCGTAGCTGGAGGCAGGTAAAAGGCAACCACACATGGATGTCTCTCTCCCTCTCTGCCTCTCTCCCTTCCCCTCTTTCTAAAAATAATGAAATAAAATCTTTAAAAAAAAAAAAGTTCGAGACGGTCAGTTAGGCCTTCAGACTTTCCTCCGGGGCTCCCCGTGGGCACCAGGCGGCCCGGCCTCCGCCATGGGTTTTCCGTTACTGTGGATTCCAGCTGGTCGTGTTCTCCTCGGTGACCGCGCGGGACCGAAGCTGCGTGCGTTTTTCAGCCGCACCCACGCTAAAGTGGCATGTTTGTAAACGCCCCGTTAGAATTCGCAGCGTGGTGATCTGGGCTCTAACAGCGGCGCCGGACTACGGACTTTCGGTGCCAACGCGCGGTGACATTTTCTGCGGCGACAGTGGCGGTGCTGTCGGATGTGCACAGGGACGCCCAGCGTGGAAGTTCTCAGGACCTCGCAGGCCGAGGGGTGAGGCACCTGCTGTGCCCAGGCCCCTGGGCACCAGCTTCAGCCTGGTGTTGTCTGCGCCCACCCAGGGGCAGCCAGGGCTGAGCGGGGCGCCCTCCACAGGTCCGGGCAGCTCGCTCAGCGGGAGGGGGAAGACGGCTGGTTGTCCCAGCAGGCGCCTGACCCCCGCTGACCCCTGCTGTCATTCTCATTTGCACCCCACCCGCAGCTGCCGGCTTCTGCTGCTGCTTCTTCTCCATCCCTTTTCCCAAGTTCCGGGGGGGCGGCCGCTGGCCTGCACCAGAAAGGAACAGGCGCCCGGAGCCCCAGTGCGCCCTGCAGAATGCTTCGTGCTCGGGATACATTCAGACTCATGCCTACACTTTAGGCCAAGAGCACCTAACAGGCTAATAACTGTGGGCACAGACGTCACTTTCTGTGTTTCCTGTTCGGTCACTCACACCATCCCACCCCGTTTGGCACTTTCAGGGGTCAGGGAGCAAGAGAAGTGACTTGGGATAAGGGGAGACTGAGCCCTGGTCCGTGCCCGGTACACGTGTCCCCGTGGCTGGGAACCTGCAGCTCAGTCTCTTTCACACGAGTTGCCCCCTCCACCCACGGGCCAGCAGTTCGCCTCCATCAGAGACAGGCCTGGGGCTCCGCCGCCACCCCCACGCTGGGCTGGGGCATCTGGAAGGGCCCTGCTACCCCGAAGCCGCAGCCCTCCACCCCCTATCCGGGCAGGCTCAGCCCTGCGGAGGCGCTGCGGGGCGGCCCAGGTTGGCCAGCCCGCCTGGGCATCAGGCTTCTCACCTGCGGAGCAGGCCCACCTCGCTGGGGTGTGGAGCCCCTTCAATTAGTTCGCTTGCGGCCAGTGGTTGGAGGTGGAGACAAACTGTCCTGGCACCGGCTGAACGTGTGGGGAGGACTGTGTCCCGGCTCCACCTTAGGGGTCGAGACCATCGCAATAGGCAGAGGTCGGGCTCTGCTCCCAGCGCAGGAGGACAGGTGGGGATTCACAGCAGGGGAGGGTCACCAGAGGGGACACCACTAATGGACACGTCAGAGCCGGGACGTCCTTGCGGACAGCAGGCCAGGGTGGTCAGAAATTAAGGGTGGAGAATGTCGCTAAGGTGACTTGGCAGTATTCTCACTACAGCTGGACCGGGCAGGGGGCACAGGACCGGGCAGCAGGGACAGGACCGGGCAGGGGGCACAGGACCGGGCAGGGGGCACAGCATCCACGGACGAGGCTCCGTCTCCTGGCTGGTCAAGGAGAGTCTGCCATTGGAAACCAAGTCCGGGAGACACTGTACACTTTACAAACATTAGCAACCATGGTCACTTTGCATATGCTGAGCAGAACACTTCTGAAAACAGCCAGGGAAACAATTCATCAAAGGAGAACTACAAATAGTCCCCATGTGAAAAACAAGTAAAAACAGAGTTGGCTCCTATTTCGAGAAACGAAAGAACCTTTAGAAAGTGTTTGCTTTCTCTGTTTCTGTTTAAATCCCTTTACGGATGATGAGAACCAAGGTTAGAAAGCTGTTTGTCTTGAATTAACGGGGGACGGAGCCTCTCCAGGTTGGGGCGCGCTTCCTGCCCGAATTGTCCTGGAACGGCCTCTTCCTGGGCGCGCAGGGCGCCCTCCAGCTCTGTGGGTGGTGGGTGGGGGCTGCCACGTGACACGGGAGCCCAGGGAAGCCGGTGGAAGCCATGCAGAATGTGTTCATGAAGGAGCAGAGTCCGACACCAAAGAAATGATGTTGGAAATCCGCATCCTTTGCTCGCCCATGCCCCATGCAGACCACAGTCCTGTTGGGAAAAAGGACTTGCTTGCCCACCCCGGGGTGTGCCTGGGGTTCCCGACAGCTTCTGGGGGTCAGCAGGCCAGGACCTTCCTTGGCTGCTGAGTTCTCCAAGTGACCTGGATATAACAGGTCATCGAGGAGTCCACAGGGCAGCTGTCAAGTGTAAGCTGTAGAGGTCACGCCTTGATGGGCGGGAATCCCACCCTGGTGAAGCTCTGACGGGAGGGACAGTGAGGACACGGGGGCAAAAGGCAGGGGACCCCGGAACACCGGCGTGCGTTTCCCCACCTCACCCGCAGAGAATGCAGAACCTGAGCCCTGTTTATCGGGGAGTTACCTGTTTTTACCTGTTTTTACCTGTTTCTGGTTAGTGGATTGAATGAGACCCACGGCTCATGCTAGAGGTCTCTTCACGCCGGACAAGGTCCGAGTGGGACCAGGCGCACAGCCCAAGGGTGACTTGCAGGGGAGGGGAGAGGAGGGCAAGGCCTCCAGCGCAGGGGCGCAGGGCAGAACGTGGCCCAGGTGGGGGCAGCGGGGGAGGTCACTGTGGGCAGGGGGGTGACAGTGTCGCTCGCTGACCAGCAGAAGCCCAGGCTGCGAGTCTGGGGCGTGAGCAGGGGTGAGGGCGGGAGGACAGGCTGTGCTCGCACCCCGGGGTCACCCCCCTCTTTAAATCTCCCGAGCGGCCCACCCGAGTGTGAACCTGCTTACTGAGCGACACGGGCCCAAGGGGCTTCCGTTCCTCCCTAAGGGGAAACAGCCACTGAGGTCGCGGTGCTTGGCCTCACAGCACCAGCAGCGAAAGGCAGGGCCCTTCCCGGTCCCCACGCCCCCATCGGCGGGACATCGGGGGCTGCCCTGCCCCTGGACAGCACCCGTCGCTGCCCGAAGGGTCCTGGGTTAGGTTGCAGCCCCATGGCGTCCTGTCCTTCGGCTACGGGTGAAATTCGCATCAGTGAACTTCTCCACTCGGGCTTCACCCCCTTCGCTGCACCTAAAACCTGCCAGCACCTTCGTCTAAAATCGGGCAAACAGCCTCCTGTTTGAGGCAGAGCGGGGACCACGTCGGGGGTCGCTAGGCTCTGAGTGGCAGAGTCCGTGGCCTCAGCCAGACACCGGGGGGCACGGCCCCTGGAACCGGGCGCCCACAGCCGGACGCAGTTGCTCCAGGTGCTGCCGCCCGGGACTTCGGTCCCTCCGGGGGGCCCCCCCGCAGCCCCCCGCAGCCCCCCGCAGCCCCGCGGGCGACCAGCAGCCCCGCAGGCGACCAGCAGCCGGCACTCCCTGTGCCCAAGTCATGAACGGGCCCTTTGTTGCAGGCCCGGCTGCCTCAGGGCGGGGATTGTCCCAGGGCTGCGTGGTGACTGCCGCTGCCAGCTCAGCGCTGCACCTGCGCTCACGGGGGCCTGCACCCCGCAAACAGGAGTCAGCGGGGACTGACCGCAGCCAACACCACGCGCCCACGGACACCTGTGCCTGTGCCAGGGTCCCCCCATCCCCCGGGCCAGGCAGCACCCATCACCGATGCCGGGGGGCCCAAGGACCTGGGTGTGAGCCACTCTCTGGTCACTGGTCACTGGACACGGCATCCCTTTCAGAACCGGCCAGTGCTGCCCAGCGTCGGTCTTTCTCATTTCGCTGGCAGCTGCCTTCACCACGGAGGTCCCCTCCCCAGACGAGGTGTCCCTGCTCTTGTCCCAGGACCCTGTTGCCCACCCCACCCTCCACCGCCCAACAGGCTGACACGCGCAGGTCACTTCCCACAACCCGGTACAGCCACGTGACTTGGAGGGCGCGGTCCTCGCCCCTGGGAAGCAACCACGTGGCCGTCCAGGGTAGGTGGCGGAGACGTGTCCCCGCAGAAGCGCGACGCAAAAGCAGGGCGTCCCACTTCCCTCTCCCCCCCAGCGTGCTGGGCACGTGACTACGCGCGGCCGCTGCCACAGGTGCCTGGCGGGTGGGGACACATCACGAAGAATTTCCCCTCTACACCCAGCTGGCCCAGGCTGGTCCCCTTACGGACGCAACTTAACGGGTCTACAGCACCAGGCACCAGGGGCTTTACCCGTTCCCGTCACAGTCTGTTCCAGCCTCCAGGACAGAGCCCCGCAGGCCGGTGGCCCACTAACAGGGACACGGCCCGTCACTGTTCTGTGGCAGGGATTGGTTTGCCCTCACTCGTAGTGGACAGCTGTGTTGATCAAGTTGTGCATGTGAGCTGGTGACACGCAGGTCCCAGATGCCCATCCACATCCCCGCCAGGACCCCTATGTCACCTTAGCGCCGTCCTGTGGGAGAGGAGATGCGGGCCCAGGCGCTGAGAGAGGGCACGGCTGACACAGGACGGGTGTTCCTATGGGAACGGCAGCCTTGAAGGTCCCCCTCGCCTCACTGATGCACCTTGTCCCCGACCTGACGGGGGAGGCGCTGGGTCTCCAAGCTGGGCGTGTGGCCACCGTGCCAACCAGGGGAGCGGCAGCCCGCTTAGCACGTCAGCACCGGGACACAGGCGGTGGTGGCCCGGACAGGGCCATGCAGCCATGAGTGTGCCTCTGCGGCCACGCTCGGTGTCCTGGCTGCTTGTGGCACGGGCCTGGCCTGAGTGACACAGCACAGCTGCCTGAACTGTCCCTGCTCAAAAGCAAAGGTGTCGAATGATTATTTCAAAGTCAAATATGACCAGACCCCACAGATCCACAGCGCTGGGCGGTACCTGGGGAAACTAGAAATGAAAGGTTCGGACTTTTTGCCACCCCCTTTTCTCCAGGAAGAAAGCAGATCGAGACCAAGTTCACCCGACACGCCCGGGTGTTCCCCAAATACGAGGAATGAAGTCCCGCGGGCTGGCCTGGGGCCTCCGCTGCACCGGGGCGCAGCCAGTAATGGTGGG
Organism: Noctilio leporinus; assembly: GCA_004026585.1. Lineage (NCBI taxonomy): Eukaryota > Metazoa > Chordata > Mammalia > Chiroptera > Noctilionidae > Noctilio > Noctilio leporinus. Next base: position 64,936 of record PVIW01006485.1, read on the forward strand.
CACCCCAGCCTCCTGCTTTGGGAGAATTCGCAGTCACATCACTGCTTGCATGGGGGGACTTGGCGCCCACCCTCAACTCCCATGGGCGTCTTTTCTTACTTCTCTCTCCGAGGACATGAACAGTCAGCAGACAAACCCCATTTCCAAGTGCTGTCTCCCCACTTTCTACCACCGATGGTCCTCACCGCTATTCAGTGGCCCCTCGCCTCTGGCTGCGGTGCCCTTTGAAACCGGTCTTGGCCAAAGAAAGATGCCAGTGAGCAGAAGTCCTTGATGTGGGGCCCAGGGTCACCCTAAAACATGTGCCAGTGTGGGTTGCTGGGGGAACATATTCTCAGGGCTCCAGGTGGACGACAGCTTCATGGTGATGTTTAAGGCCCGGTGACCGTTAGCCGCGATCAAAGCCGCGACCCTTCGCCAACCCTCAGGTGGGCAACACCTGGGAGACTCCTCCTCCCACAAAGTCCAAAGGCCTCGGTGACTCTGCCTGGCGGGTTTTCCGTACCTTCCTCGACAGAAATGCAAAGCACCGAATCTCTCCTTTATTCACACAGGAGACATGGCAACACGGTGACGTGGAACATCGTCCTGGGTGTCGGCAGCAGCATGAACAGGCCTCGTGTGGCCGCTGTGGGGCCCTTTTGTCCCGATTGAGAGTCGTCCGCGGAGCAACATGCAGGTCCCACTGTCCGCTGATAAAGGACAGGCACAGGCCACTCGTCAACAAATGCAAGGACAAAGCGCCCAGTGTCAGGCTGCGGCCAGTTACACCAGGGGGGATGGGAACCCGGGGAAGGAGGGGGGAAGAAAGGAGAGCAGAGAAAAGGGCAGAGACCCACGCACCCTGCCAGCCACGGGACCCGCACAGGCAGGGCCGGAAGGAAGGGGGCTTCCCAACACCCGTGACTTCAGGGAAGTCCTTGCTTGTAACTGTGGGCACACACCCGGGTCCCTTAATCACCGGTGTTGCTGCGAAGTGAAAACCAGACCAGGCCAGGACGCTGCCCACTGTGAATTCACAGCGAGTCCACCCCACTGGTGGCTGTCCGGCACCCAGGCCCCTCCCCTGGGACAGCCCGAGCTCCCCCGGGGACAGGTGCTCCGTGTCACCTCCCAGGATGCTGCTCCGGTGTTATTGTATCGGGTTCAATTAAACGGCCGTGTAGCTCTGCTCTCCCAGGGCCCCAAATGACAGCCGCTCGGTGGGGGTGCTGCCTCTGCCGCGGCCCCACCCAATTCACTGTGTCCCAACTAACTGACCCCACGTGTGCGCAGCACGTGCGCTGGGGCGTGACGTCACGGGCGTGGATTAGCACCAAGAGCGCCACTGGAGAAACATGAAACTGGTTTTCAAAAATGTAAGGATTCCATATGAAATACAAGTCAGGTGGCACAGTAAAGTCTAAGAAGATAAACATGAAGCTAGTTACCGACTTCTGCAAAATAAACCCAACACCGAAGCAATACGCTATTTTCCGATGACCGGTCTCATCGGAGGACGACCATGTTTTCCTCTAACCCTGAGAGGCGTTCAATGCACTCAGGTGGACGCAGAAAATAGCCGGAATCAGCCGGTGTGGCAGGACAGGTGAGGCCCCTAAAAACCTGTATCCAAAGAACAAGTCCGCATCTTGGTTCGAAAATAACCACCCGAGACCGCTGTCCAGAGCCGCCCCGTCACAGTGACTGGAAGTCTGGACGTGCCCACCCGCCCCGCACACGCCCGCAGCTGCCCGCGTCCCGCCAGACCCTGGACTCCTCCGGGCCGGGCACTTTGCTCCAGGCCTGGGGACAGCTCTGCATGTCCCCCTCCGCTTGGGGACTTGTTTCCGCAGCACAAGATGCCTACGGGCTGCGCGTGCTCACACCTCCCCGTCGGTCCTGCAGGACGTGTGCTTGTGCATGTACGAGTGTATGCACGTGTGTAGCATGTGTGTTTCAATGAGAGCTTGTGTGTGTGCATGTGTGTGAACTCACACGTGTGAGCTCGTGTGTGTGAGCAGGAGTGTGAGTGCATGCATGTGAACTTGCCATGTGAGCACATGTGAGCAAGTGTGAGTGCTTGTGTGAGCACATCTATGTGAGTATGCATATGTGTGCGAGCATGTGTGAACTCACATGTGTGAGCTCGTGTGTGAACTCACATGTGTGAGCTCGTGTGTGAGGAGTGTGAGTGCATGCGTGTGAACTCGCCGTGAGTGTGAGCACATGTGAGCAAGTGTGAGTGCTTGTGTGAGCTCGCCTGTGTGAGCATGCATGCGTGTGTGAGCATGTGTGTGAACTCACATGTGTGAACATGTCTATGTGACTGTGCGTGTGTGCGCGAGCCTGTGAGGGGGGCTTGCCCCTGGCTCCAGTGCCACCCGCAGGGTGGCGGCCAGCTGAGTGGTGCTGTGACACCCCAGCCCCACGTGGGCAAGTCCTGGGGGTCGCGCCGGTTGGGGGAGCGGCTGCCAGGCTGTCTCATCCCCCACCGTTTCCCGCTCGCAAGAAACCACCGTGCGTGCAGCCCCCGCCGGGGGTCCGCAGACCGACGCCCCCTGGTCCTCTGCCCCCCCGGCGGTCAGGCACTGCGGAGAGGGGCACCCAAGGGTCTCAGGGAGGAACCGGCTGTGGGGCTGGGAGGCTCCTTCCCCGCCGTTCCCTCCCGCGGGACAAGCGCACCTGTGGGCGGGGAGAGGCAGGCGGTGGCGCAGGGGGCCCGCCTGGGGCAGGAAAGTCGGGGCGGGGCGGGGGGCGCAGGGTGGGGAGGCTGCCGTCCGCAGGCCCCTCGGCTCACGGTGGCGCAGAAGGTGTGACGTCAGGTAGTCGTCCCGGTGGAGCAGCAGCGCCAGGTGGGGCCGTGCGGCGCCAGCAGGTTCTGCTCCCAGGCGCGGGGGGCACCCCCTGGGCAACACCGCTGCTCGCGGGCGTGGGCGGCTCACGGCGAGCTCAGGGCGGCGCGTCCCGGGTCCCGGGTCCCGGGGGTGCGGGCGGCCGCCGACTCCACCCCGCGAAGCCACTCGGTGCACCTGCGGATCAGGCCCTCGTCCGCCGCTGCCGCAGCCGCCTCCTCGTACTCCACGTCGTCGTACTGGTGCCGGTCGTTGAGCAGCGACACTCTGAGCGCGCGGCGCGGGTCGGCGGGCGCGGGTCCGGCACCAGGGGCCCGCAGGCCGCGGGGCAGCAGCGGGGCGCCAGGCGGGCGCGCGTCCAGACCTCGGGGGTCGCCTCCCCTCCGCGGACCCGCGGCCTTGGCTCGGGGCCCAGGGCCCGGCAGGCGGTTGGCTGGGGGCGAGGGGAATGGCGGATGCTCCCCGCGGCGCCTCTGGAGGGCCCGGCCAGGCTCGGGGGCGCAGCGTAGGGAGAGGCGCCCGCAGGCATCGCGCCCGGGCCCCGAGGTGGTGGTCCGGGGGGTCCCCGCGGGGCTGTCCCCAGAGCCAGCGGGGGCGCCGGCGCGCGGAGGGGCCGGGCCGGGGGCGCGGCGGCCTGGGGGCTTCCGCAGGGTGGCCGAGGGCCAGGAGCGTGACGGCTGCGCGTCGGGCCGCTTCTTCTCCCGGGCGGCGGGCAGCGAGGGCGCGGCCGGGGCGCAGGTGGTTGCGGCCGCTTTCCGGGCGACCCAGGGCCTGCGGGGCGGTGGGCGCACGTTGGGGCTCCCCGGGGCCGGGGCGCACGGCGGCGGGAAAGGCATGGGGCCCGAGCTGGAGCCGCCCCGCACCCTGGAAGGTCCGGGTGGGGAGCCCTTCGTCCCTCGGTGCGGCCCAGAGCCATCCCGTCGGTGGGCGGAGCCGCCGCGCGTCCTGCCCGCACCGCCTGGTCCGGGCCGCGCACCCTCCCCACCGGCACCCTCCCCACCGGCACCCTCGCCGCGGGCTGGAAGCTGAGGACCCGCCCTTCCTCCTCCAGGGGCCCCTGGCCGGGCCCTCGGTGCCCGCTGCGCTCTCGGGAGGGGAGTCGCGGGCGTCCTGGAGACCCGGAGAGGCGGTGGAACCGGGAGGCGGGGCCTCCGTCCAGGGGGCCCTGCACGCGCGGAGACGCTTCCCAGGCTCCCGCGGGTCCGGAGGGCGGCGGAAGGCCGGCTGGGGCTCGGGGCGGGGCAGGTGGGGCGCGGAGCACGGCCTCTGGTGTCCCGGCGGGTCGCTCCTTCCGGCCCCCAGCTCCTTGCGTCCCCAGTGGCAACAGCTCGGGCGGGTGGCCGTCTCACAAGGATAACGAGGCAGGACCCCACCTGCCCCGCATTCCCCCCACGGCCCCAGGGTTTCTCACGGGTGACTCCCCACCGCACATCCAGGCAGATTCGTGGCCAGCACGTGGGGGGGTCAGCGCATCTGATGACTCTTTTCACTCTTAGGACGTCAAGAGTTTGTTTTTGTGGCCGATTGGTTAACCTCATAGTAATTTAAACTGAGTCTTTAAAACAAATGGCCATTAATATTTTTAAATGACAATAAACATGATCAACCCACTGC
>PVIW01006485.1:69483-86571 GCA_004026585.1 Noctilio leporinus
CCGGACACGCGCAGACCCCCCTGCCCGGAACACACGCAGCCCCTCCTGCCCCGGACACGCGCAGACCCCCCTGCCCGGAACACACGCAGCCCCTCCTGCCCCGGACACGTGCAGCCCCTCCTGCCCACGGACACGCGCAGCCCCCCCTGCCCCAGGCTCCCTCGCTGCAGGGCCCGAAGGGACCCCCGCTGAGCCGGCCCCGCTCAGGGCTGGCCCGGCCCCGCTCAGGGCTGGCCCTTGTCCCTGCTGCTGCGGCAGCCCCACCATGGCCACTCAACAGCCCTGGCCGCCCAGCTGTCCCTCCCCCGCAGACCCAGCTGGGAGAGCAATGCTGGGGGGCACCGGGCATTTCCCTCCTCCCCGTGTTTCCACCAAGGCTGCAGCCCCCGAGACGGCTCTCCTGCCAGCAGCTCGTCCCCTCCCGGCCCAGCTGCGCTGCTGCTCCCCCTTCACCCTGACGACCAGACCCCCGACTTCCTGCGTGCTGCGTCCAGGGGTCGCTGCGAAGGGCACCTGCTCAGTGCGCTCCCCCACCATCCTGTGGTCCTGCGCACGTCCGCACCGGCGCGTCACGGGGATGCTGTCGCTGGCCTGTGTCCCTACAGAAGCTACCCAGCGCCTAGGGCTCAACCTCATGAAACAGGACCCACGACCACCCACTGAAGAGGCTGTCAATCTGGTCCAGAAAAGGTTCTTTTTCCAAAAATGAGTTTATTGCAAAATTGTAAAGATTTATATATTATTATTACTTACAATAAGCAACTTATAAAGTAAAAACTTTCACATTTAAAGTTTTTAAAAAATATTTTAAAAACCTAGACATTTTAAAGGAGCCAAAAAAGGTGACTGTATGTCATGTAGCCTAGATTACCCTTCAACATTCACATCTCAAATGCTGTTTAGAAAAGATTTTTTAAAAAACTAGCTAAAATCACAACAGGCAATGATTACACGCTGTCGTCTTTGGAAGAGCACGTTAGTGACAGGGAACGGATGTCAGGTTACAAGCGTGGAACAGCTGAACTGCGGCGGGGACTGCCGGCCCGGGCGTGGGGCGACCGCCACCTCCAGGAAAACGTGCTTCTCCGAGACCCGAACGGCCACTCTCAGACGCTCCTCTGACACGTGTCTGACTTTCAGCCCATCAGAGAGGAGCAGCACTTGATGACAGCATCCCTGGTGGGAACAGGAGGCGACACGGCGTGTGACAACCGACACCTGCCTCGCGTGCCGGCCAGCAAACGCGCGGTCGCTCTGCGGGGGACGCAGGGGACCCGGCCGACCACGGCGAGTGCCGCTTGGTATCAAGAACTGGTTTGGAAATGTGTTAATTTATGAAGTGACACTTATTTTACGAAATCTTTATCAGCACACTCTTCTTACTATGAGAAAGTACGTTTAAATACCAAAAATAACCTAACAAGAAAACTCATTTTGAAAAAGACACAAGCTAACTTTTAAAAAGCAAAATGTTTGTAACTGCATGCTAAGGATAAAAAAAAAAAAAAAAGTGGTGAAATGCATTCACTTTTTATATTTTTCCCCCAAAACTGTGAAGTATCACCAACTCCAAGGCTTTTATTTGTTTCAACACATGACACAGGCACCAGGGAACCGCAGATGCGTGTGGACCTGCATGCTGCCTTGCTGTGCGGGGTCCTGAACTTGAGGGTGGCCCCTTCCCGGAAGCCTTGCCGTGGCTGTGAGCTCCCACAGCCGGTGACGCCAGGCCTGGACAGGTGACCTGCCCCTGCGTCACAGGGCACAGCAGCCGGCCTCCCGCAGGGCCCTCGGCCGCGGCCTGCGCAAGGGCTGGCCCTGGCTTGCTTTTCTGTTTACCAAGAGGAACGCTCCACCCGAAATTCAGAATTTCTACCATCTTCCCGCATTGCTCTCACGGGGCGTAAGTCTTTGCTGTCTTTCACACACAACCTACGTTCCCCACTTTCACACACGAGCGAAGCTTCGGAACCTCTGGTTTAAGGTTACATTGAGCTTTGCTTCTCCCTCCGAGCAGGAAATCAAGTGGGACGGTATGAATGGCAGTTGCCTCCGGGCACACGGAACTAACACGTCCCACTTGAAAGTGCACTCGCGTCCCAGGGCTCCATCTTCACCTGCTGCCCTAAAGCAGCAGCAGAGCCTGTTCCGCGTGTCCTGGAGGGGTCCAGGCTCGCCCCTGCCAGCCCTGCTCCAGTCACCTCACTAAAATACCGTTTCCTTCTGGGAAGACAGTCAGCAAAAAACAGCCTGTTAAGTAACAATGCCATGTGAAAAGGACTGAAACGGAGGTACCTTCATGATGCCAACTAGGAGATGGACCCCAGATGGGACTCAAACAAGCTCACCTTGCATAGGGGATGTAGGACAGGCTGTACCTGCAAGAAAAAGCCCAGCTGTGGGACCTGCTGCAACGCACAGCGAAGCCGCACGTCGAAGCCACACGTCACTGACAAGCAGCCTCACTTGCCACCGGCCGCCCAGCGTCACCTCTGCCCCCGCCCCGCACGCCGCCGGCCCACGAGCAACTCCGCGTGAGCAGACTCGAAGCAACTTGGATGTGCACTAAAGTCTGAGCCTGTCTTCACGGAAAGGTTTTTCTCCTCAAGGTATTATTTTTTTAATTTACTTTATTTTTTTTAAGATTTTACTTATCATTTTTAGAGGGAGGAGAAGGGAGAGAGGCAGAGAGGGAGAGAAGAATCAACATACGGTTGGTTGCCTCTCACCTGCCTCCAGCTGGGGACCTGGCTGGAGACCTGGCTTGCAACCTGGTTCTGTGCCCTGGCTGGGAATTGAACCAGCAGCCTTTGGGTTCTCAGGCCGGTGCCTTATCCACTGGGCCACCAGCCAGGGCCCCAAGTTATTATTTTTTAATAGAAACTATCAAAAACTGAAAATAAGGTGTGTTCTCCCTTCTCCCTGTTACTAGATACAGATGATGAATTAAAAAGCAACATGTTACAGAAAACCACCAAGGGCTTTGGCGTAAACTGTCCACACTTCTCAGCAGAAAGCAGAACAGAACGCTTTCCTCACGGGCCTCTGAGCCACAGAGTGCGCGTCACCCCCGCAGGCTGCCGGGTTTACGGGGCAAAGGCACAAACGGATCGGGAAGGAAGCCTCCCAGCTGGGGGTGTCGGGGGGCGGCCCGGATGCAGGAAAAGCAGGCAGGGTTCTGATCAGGGGACGGAAGCAGCGAAGCGAAACTCTGAGACAGGTGAACCGCACTGGGACATTTAACGTGGGGACACGCCTGGTGGGACAGGGCAGAGGGGCAGAGGGGCAGCCCCACGGCAGCTGTGGCTGCGGACCTCACTCTGCGGACTCCCACGGCATCACCTACCTGCCTCACCGTTTCTTACGGCATCTGCAGACCAGTGCGGCTCCCATGTCACCAAGCACGTCACCCACCCGCAGGCCCCACCCGCAGGCCCCACGGAGCACAAGCCCACGCCCGCGCTCGGTGGCGCCCTCACCAGGTCATGGACAGGAACTGCAGCACGCAGAATAGCACGGCCAGCGCCTTCTTGTGCCACTGCAGACAGAGGACACAGAAGGACACGCGGTGAGCAGGCCGCTGTCACTGCAGCGCTCAGCTCTTCCCCATCACTAACATCTGGTCACAGCTCCCTTCGGCTCCGTTTAGCAGGACAAACGTAGAACCTGGCAGGTGTGAAACGTAACCAGCCAGAGCACGTTCCTCCTGAAATTCTCTGCACCTGCGCACCTAAATGCCGCCCAATGTACAGCACTGAACCGATGGTGCGGAGCAGCTGGGCACAGGCTGAAAACACCAAAATGCTGCAACGTGAGGTCCTTCGGGGCAACGTTCACCGTCCTAAACTGACATCTAAGGTCCCCGTTAGTCATTGGACCTGTGTCCTACGCAGATGTACAGATCCGACCCCTTCTCACTTGCTCCTTGAGCTACTTTTGAAGGAAAGGTGTACTTTATTATAATCTTCTGGAATAACAACAACAAAAAAACAGTTTCTAAGACTTTTTAAGTGACCTATTTTTAGGATTCCTTGTCCATTTTAAATTGTCATTTATTTACCTTTATTACAGACAGGCTGCCGGTCCACCTCCATCCCCCACAGGACTCTGCAAACAGCTCCGAACTGTCCCTCTAACTTACCATGGGGGGTGGGAAATAAAAGCCCACAGAGCCATGTTCACGCCTCACGTGACCAACATTGGGAGGAAAAGCAGACCCTTTCTGGTGGCGTGTTCCTGGAACACCACACGCCACCCTGGCTTCTGGGGCAGGTAAGAGTCCCTCGCAGCCTCTGGGACGCTGGCCAGGGGCTGGGCTGTGACAGGGAGACCTGCTCGCAGCTCGGGAGGAGCCGGCCACCTCGTCCCGGGCGCAGGGTTAACCTAGGTTCTCCGGGCCAGCCTGCTCCTTGGCTGGGTGGGTGCGGCGGCCCCCGCGACTGCTGCCAGCAGCCTGCGCCCCGCAGAAGGAGCCTCTGCTCGCCCCGCACAGCCTGGAGGCGACGCGGGCGCTGCCCGGCCTGACCCGGGAGCAAGGACGGTCCCTGCCTGCTGCGATGCCAACTGGCAGGTCTAGCCACCCAGTGGGTGTTACCACGTGCCCCATGAGGGACAGCAGCCTTTGGGGGGTTTTAAGAAGCCGGAACCTGAGCTCCTCGGAGGAAGCGCGGTGGAAAGCCAACGTACTCACCCACAGAGCAGCACACAGGGTGAGCACGAAACACAGCTGGGGGGGAAGAGACACGCGTCAGTCTGGTCCCTCCTTCGAGTGTTCCACCAAGACAGACCCCCACGTGCAGGGGAGCGGTCAGCATCCACACGCTCCGCGAGTGCAGCCTCCCACCACTACCGTCTGCCCCCACACAGGGTGACAGTCTGCCCACACACAGGGTGACAGTCTGCCCCCACACAGGGTGACAGTCTGCCCCCACACAGGGTGACAGTCTGCCCACACACAGGGTGACAGTCTGCCCCCACACACAGGGTGACAGTCTGCTCCCACACAGGGTGACAGTCTGCTCACACACAGGGTGACAGTCTGCCCACACACAGGGTGACACTCTGCTCACACACAGGGTGACAGTCTGCTCACACACAGGGTGACAGTCTGCCCCCACACAGGGTGACAGTCTGCTCACACACAGGGAGACACTCTGCCCACACAGAGGGTGGCAGTCTGCCCCCACACAGGGAGACAGTCTGCTCCCACACAGGGTGACAGTCTGCTCACACACAGGGTGACACTCTGCCCACACAGAGGGTGGCAGTCTGCTCCCACACAGGGTGACAGTCTGCCCACACACAGGGTGACAGTCTGCTCCCACACAGGGTGACAGTCTGCTCAGACATGCGCAGCACAGCGCGTGCCGGCCCTGCTCAGAGACAGCGAAAACCCCGAGTTCGGAGGGACAGCCAGACAGCAACAGCCGGGGCCACCGAGGGGTGGACAGCAGAGGGGTCCAGGCAGGTAGGGAAGCCCTGCTGTCTGCCGTGTCTGCCGGCTGGCCCAGGGGAAGGACAAGGCCGGGGACAGGCTACTTAAACTAATGCCAGTCCTCTCCCAGCCCTGCCCCCCAAAGCGCACAGAGCAGGTCCTTAAAAACCCCAGCATGGGGCGTGGCCATGAAGCCCACCAACTCTGCGCATTTAAACTACACAGCGCTGGGGGCAGGGGTGGCACGTGCCACAGGGAGGCAGGACCCACCGCCAGTCAAGTAGTGACCGCGTATAACCCCAAGCCCCCAGCCCCAGCCCGAAGGACGGCAGGACTGTGACACGGAGCTCGCAGGAAACCCTCAGCGACTTCTGCAACGAAAAGGCAGGAGCACTCGGCGCAGTCCCTCTGGTGTCCGGGTCACTTACAATCATGACGATCGTCGCCAGGCACCTGGTGGCTTCGAACATCTTCTTCAGCTGCTTCACAGGTCCCATCAGGAAGCACGTGCTGCGGAGGCAACGGAAGAGCCAGCGCGAGGATGGACGGCGGGTCCCACAGGCCCTGCGCACCCCCAGATGCCCCCAGGCCTCCAAGAGGCCCCCGTGGCCCGGACCCCTACAGCCGCCACCTCCTCTCACCGGCTCCCCAACCGGGACGCAGGCCTCATGGAGCGGGAGGGGGACTCCGGAGGCCTCTCTGCGGGGCCGCCTGCCTCCCACCTCACTGGGAGACGGAGGTGAGGGGGCCCCTCCCAGATGGGCCAAGAGGCCCTGGCACACAGGGCGGCCCCCACTAGGGCAGCTGGCCCAGAGCAGGGTCAACACCTATTCATCACCGAGTGTGGGCTTTGTGCTGGGCTCCCCCAGGTCAGAGCCACAGAAACACATCCAGGGAAGGAAGACCCGGCCCGGCAGCAGACAAGGGTGAGGGGCTCGCACCCGCCCATACCTGGCCAGCGCAGCGATGTTCCCGAAGGTGTAGAACACGGCGAAAAGCTTGATGCCACCCGGAAGCCACAGCAACGCGGTGCCCTTAGTGCAGACACAGCCACTCAGTTCTGCCACCAGAACGCTTAGCAGACGTGCTGCCTCCCGCCACGGTGCAGGTTTTAGGTACAATCGTGCTCCACACGGACAGTCTCTAACGTGTCACTTTAGAAGGTTCATTTTCAATGCTACTGGCTAATGTGAATCTTGTACATAAATAAGCCACAGCCAACTTCCTTTACACGGGTGAGTAAATCCCCCTCTACACGCCCTTCTTCACAGCAAGTTAAAAGAGGAAGCTAACATCTAAGTTACTGACTGCAGCTCTTTCATTAAACAGCGTTATTTTAACAACCCCTAACGCCCAATACTAACGCCCGCGTCTTCGCGTTGGTCTCTAACCCTGGCCCGGCGCCAGCACAGCCCACCCGACAGGCTGGGCAGTGGGGACAAAAGGTCCCGTCGGGAGCGCGCAGCACAGAGGAGGCCCGGGCTGCAGAGCCCGACTCACCAGGATAGAGAAGACAATGCCGCTCACGAAGCAGATGGCAAACCACTTCAGCCTGGTGTTGAAGCTCAGGGAGGAGGCATCGAGGACCTGGGGGTGGGGGGCGTCCGCAGGTCACAGTCACAGGCCTGCCAGGCCCCGCCTGCCCCGCACGCCGGGCTGCTGCTCACTCTGCACCCCGGGTGCCCTCTGACCGCGTCCCGGTCCCCTCTGCACGGGGTCTGGGGACCAGGCGGCCTGAGGAGCCCTGACTCCCAGTGGCAGGGGTGACCCAGGACTGTGCTCGTGTTTGCAAAGCCCCCACGCCACCTCCACACGGTGACGTGGGTGCAAGGAGTGGAAGTGCAGGGCACGGGGTAAACACCGGGTGACCCCACAGCGGCAGGAAGGGCAGCAGGGCGGGGCAGCCCGCGAATGGGTCTGGTGCTCCGGGCCCAAGACACCTTCCCTCCCGTCGCTGGGGCGAGCTGCCCCATGTGCGGAGCCCGTGACAGGTCCCTGGGCAGGAAGTGGGTCAGGAGAAACCAGGGGTAGGGACCAGCTGCTGTTCAGTGTGGGGCTGTGGCACACGTGTGCTCCATATGTCCGTGTGGCCTGAGCAAAGCCAGCCTGGCGGACCCGCCTCCTGCCAGCGGCTGGTTCGCCCCAGGCTGGGGGCAGAGTGGGGGCAGCCGCCGGAGCTCCGGGGGGAGCTCAGGAGGTACAGTGCTGGGGAACATCGCCGATAACAATGGGGACTCGGATGGTCACCAGGAGTGTCCACCGCTGGACGCAGCGGACCGACAGCCTCCACCGAAAAGAGGTCGCTGCTACCCAGCTCAGCAAGGCCCGGGATGCTCCCAGCCACCGGCAAACACACATCTGCGAAATGGCCACTTATGCCAGCGAAGCCGGTGTGTGCGCTGCCCGAGCTGCCCGCCCTGCCCCGTGGGGCCGGAGGCCTCGCCACGCACTTCCACACGCATTTCCATGCGGCTCCGTGACAGTGCCTGGCACGCGGCGGGGGCACAGCTCCCAGCCCAGGCGGCAGCAGCACGGACACAGCTGCTCCGAGAAATACGGTGAAATTCAGTCACCAAGTTTAAACTCCTGACCGACCTTCACCAGCGTATTCACCAAAAGTGAGACCGCGTGCTTATAATGCATTTTCAAGAATAACGAAGCAAAAACAGAACGTTTCATACCTCTGGCCACATCCTTACCTGAGTCAGTTAATCTGTGGATCCTTACGCAGCATGAAAAGTAAATAAAAACAACTAAACAAAGACTCTGTCAAAGTAACACACATCCCTTTCAACAGACTCCAAACGCTCAGGTAGTTGAGACGCTCCTGTTCCCTGCGATGTCATGTTTACAGCAAAACCCGACCACCGGCCTTGAAACGAAGCAAGAGCTTGTCTGTAAAACCATCCGAATCCCATTGTTTTGATTGGGAAGGAAACCCATCAAGTATATTTTAACCACGTGGAGCAAAATGAACCCTGAAGGCGGCGGGAAGGGCGGAAAGTGTCCTTCGGGGCGGCTCGGAGGCAGCGCGTCCAGCCTGGGGCAGCCGTGCGCGAAGCCCGCGGTCGGTGTCCAGTGTCCCTGTGTCCTGTGTCCTGCGTCCCGCGGCTCGGGCGGGCAGGCTCCTGCCCGCAGGTGAGACCCTCAGGGTAAGGCTGACGGCGCGCAGCCGGACACAGGACGACGGACGCGCCGGAACCGAAGGTCACCAGGGCGGAAAACCCCGAAGGCCCAGGGCTGGAGGGACCTCAGCCTGGGGTGGCCGCCCCTCCCGCGCCGCTGGGCGCAGGGCTCAGGCTGCACCCTGACGTGGCGCTAGTGTTGGACCCCCAGAGGGGGCACAGGGGGCTGGAACCTGACTCCGGCGACCCCCTGCACGACGGCTCCCTCCAGCGAGACGCCCAGGCGCCGACCCGGCTGCCGTCCCCTCGTGTCGCGCGCAGCCGCGCCTGCCGAGCACACGGCGAGTTTGGTCCATCGGGGCCGCCGGGTTCCAGCCCCAGACCCGGGAAAGCAGAAGCGGCGGACACCGCTGCGGGCGCCGCAGGACCAGCCGCCAGACGGTCACCCGCGGCGACACATCACCCGCCCCGGGGCCCCGCAAGGGCGCGCCCGGCAGCGTCGCGTCCCGTCCCTGGAGCACCCGCCGGAGCCGGGCTGCACCCTCCGTGGCTCCAAACCGGGTCCTGGGACCCGCAAACGGGGCTCCGCGCGGACGCCGACCCCAGCCAGGGGAGCAGCGGCCGCCGAGTCCCGCGGCTGCTCGGCTGGAGCCCCGGACGCCCTCCGCCGGCTCCCCGCCCGGCTCCCCAGAGTCGCCGCCACCCGAACCCCGGCGGCGGCGGGACCAGCTCCCCGCGGCCGGCGCACCTGCGCGGTCAGGCCCTGCTCCTCGTCCTCCTGGCCGCTCAGCACCCGCCGCAGCTTCTCCATCGCCGCCGGCGACTCACGCCCCCCGGAGCCCCAACCCGGAACCCGGAACCCGGAACCCGCCGCCCCTGCCGACCGGAAATCCGGTCCCCGCTTCCGGCGCGTCTGCACGGCTGCAGGGTCGGCGTCACAGCGCACGTGCGCCCGGGTCCCCACCGCCCGCGAGCCGCCGCCCGGGGCGCATTAGGGGCGTGTGGGGGCTGCGCCGGTCCGGCGGGCGGGGCGCGGAGGACCCGGAGGGGCGCCCCCTCCCCTGCGGCGGCCCGGCTGCGCTGTGCACCCCGCTTCTGTCTGATCTCGGCCGGGGCGACACCCCCGCGCCGGCAGGTCGTGCGCCTCCCCCGCAGGAGGCCGGTGCTGGGCATTTGTCGCGGAAATGCTTGGATTTGGCCTGTTGATAGAGCGTCAGCCCTTAGGCTTTTGTTCTTAATTGAAGAAGATCGCCACGCAGACACGCACCTGCTGGAACCCAACCCATCTCTGCGCCTGGGTCATCAGAGCCCACTTTTACCTCCTTCCAGGTGTTTCTTTGGAAGCAGAACGCGCTTTCCACGCGCCGAACGTACCCCTGAAAGCCGGGGAGGACTGCCAAGGGCCTGGGAGGCTGAGCCGCGCCAAACTGTCACGGCCCAACTATTTTTAACCCACCGGGCCATTTCCTGCAGCGCATCCTGTCCCTGGGGACCAGATCCTGAGAAAACACACGGGCCGGTGGGGAGGGGGCGCCCTCGCTTCTCGCGGAGAAGAAAAGCGGCCCCGCAGTTGGCTGGGGGACACCGCCCGCGGCTCAGCGCAGGCGGGCAGGCCTGAGTCTCTCGGCCGGGGTTGGGGTCCCGGCTCCCCACTCGGTAGCTGTGACGCGGCGGGAAAGTCAACCCAAACTCCACTTTCTCACGTGCGAACGTGAAGGTGGCAGCAGTGCCCGCCTTCGCAGTTGTTAGGATTAAATAAGATAATACCATATAGACCTTTATTGTTCACGGGTTCTGTGTTTGTAAGTTCCCTGACTTGCCAAAATGTACATGTCACCGGATAAGCGATTCGCAGACGCCCCCACCGACCTCCCAGGACCCCGCACAGGACAGGGGAGCGGGAGCGGTTGCAGCCGCGCGGCACCAGGGGGCGCGCTGCCTCCGGGCTCCTCCTGCTGCGAACGAGCGCCCGATTCAGGGTCTGCTGGGTGCCACGTTCTGCATCTTCATGCCTCTTTCCTTTTCCTGCAGGTGCCTGCACTGTGAAAACGACCCCCAAGCCGAGCGCGGGAGCTCTGTCTGGTGGTCCTGAGAGCAAGGAGGCTGTGACGGCTGGATGAGAAAGGCGTGTGTGAAGCTCCTTTGAGGCCTGAGTTGGGTGCTGCTGGCCAGGGGCTCAGCGCTGGTGCCTCAAGGACACTCGCCGCGTGAGGCGTCTAACAGGCTGATGGACTCACCAGCCGGGGACCCTACGCTGTGCTCCCCCGGGAGCTTCTGTGTCGCTGCTGCTGAGTCTGCTGGGACCTGCTGGAGCAGAACAAGAAGGGACGGTACAGACACTTGCCGAGTGCAGAGTAAGTGCTGCCTTTGTCGCAGCCACAAGGACTGGTTTCCCTGCGTACAGCCTCTGCCCTGGACCTCTGGCCCATAAACCTAGAAAAACAACGTCCAGTCGCTTCTTCCTCTTCCTGCTTCTCAGCTCTGGGCTGTTCTGGGCAGACGCGGGCAGCCCAGGCAGGGACAGGAGGACGTCCCTGGGGCCGAGGGCCCTGCCCTGCTGCCCCCCTCCAGGCAGGCCGGAGTTCACAGACTATTATTGTACACACATGGGAGTCAGCCCCCGGTCCCCCTGGGGGTGGCAGGAAAGCCCAGCGAGCTGGGGAGTTCACAGCGCAGAACAGGCCCCAGGCTGAGGTGGGCCTGGGGACAGTGGGTGTGGGGGCTGCAGGCAAGCCCCCCCCACTCCCGAGTGTGACCAACACTCCATCCCACACCAGGAGGTCTGCCCCTGAGGGACCTCGCACCCAAACCAGCTGACTCAGGCGTGGTCTCAGTCCCCGGAGACCGTAATGCCCGTGTGCGTCTCAGTGTTCCTGCTCCTGCCGTCACCCCTGAGACGGGTACACTGCTGTAGGGGTGGGCGGGGCACCATCCTTGTGCCTCCACCAAGACAGCTGTGTCCCCAGCAGGCGGCCACGGGGCAGTGGCCAGTGTTAGCTCGCGCTGACCCGCGCAGTCGGGCCCCACACTGGTGTCCGCCACCCTGCAGCCTGGCTGGGTGCCTTCACTCTGCATCTTCCTGCTTCACCTCCTTCCGTGAGCCCATTTCCTCAGAAAAAGTGCACAGATGGCCGCCACGCCGCCCAGCTGGCCCCTCCAGCCTCGCACACCACCATCCTTTCCACACGTGTGCACATGCAGGTACATGTGTGTGCGTGTGTACATGCATGCACAGATACATGTGTGCACACTGTACAACCATGCAGAGATTCACATGCGAGGCCAGGCCACGCTGCTCAGAGTCTGGAACCCAGAGCCTCACCAGGTGACCTTTTGATGCCCCACGCACACCTCGTCCCCCCAGGGCTGCAAGCTTCCTTTCTCCTCAGGTTCCCACCCGAGCTAGGGGTCCCCCACCCCCACCCCCACCTTCCGGGCCTGGTGAGACAAGGCCAGGGTCAGTCCCCTGCCCTGCGCCCTCCTAGCTGCCCTGCGCACCAGGAAGCGGGCGCACCAGTCACTCCCCACTCGCCCCCGCAGGGGTGGATCCAGACCAGGCCCGGCCCCCAGGTCCCCAGGCGCGGAGCCTGGACGTGACAGCGACTCCAGCACTTCTAGAGCGAGTGGTTGAGCAATGACAGCTAGAGCACATTGAACATCTCGGCATCCGTTGCCTCCAGGCAACGACTCGGGGAGTTGTACGGGAGAAAATAAGCCCTGGTGTCCACTAATTCATATGTCAGGCGTGCGAGAGGGAGCCCCGGTGGGGAGACGGGCCCTGCCCCGCCCAGGGTGGGAAGACAGGAGTCCAAGGGATCCGTGTAACTTCTGTTCCCAGGGCCGGGAAAATGAATTGCAGGCCAGCGAAACGCAATCTATTTATACAATTAAAGGAAGGAACGAACCAAGTGCGCCCAGGGTGCGCGATTGCCGGTGGCTCTTTGCGCGGGGCGCGCTCAGGGCTGCGTTCCGGCTCCGTCACAGGGCCAGGTGGGTCTTCGACCCCGTCCTGGCAACAAGGAGCATGTTTCCCGAGTCCCTGTTCTCATAAAGCCCCAGGCAAATCTTGAGCCGGCGACCCTTGGGTTTGCTGGTCTCAGTCCGCTGAGCCACACCAGCCAGGGCTATGCTTCCCTTCACGTACCCAAGATCTGCAACGCGCTTGGCATTGTATGAGGTTGTTTTAGGGGGAAGTTGGGGGGAGTCGGGAGGAGGATGGGGGCTGTGGTGTCCTTACCGAAGGAAAAAGAATTGTAAAAAATAACCCCCCAGGCGAGTGAGGTAAATCTAATGGACGCGGATTAAAGTTCCTCGCCAGTGACCAGGAACTGCTCGTCCGGGCGCAGGCAGCCGTTTCAGATTTCCGGTGACGGAAGTGGGGTGACGTGGGACCACAGTGCGAGCCGCGCAAGGCAGCAGTGCGCACCGGTCGCGGTTGCTTGGCGATGGGGTGACATGGTCTTTGCGGCGCGGACGCAGTGCCCTTGGGCAGCGAGGAGGGGTCCCGCGCCCCGCGGTCCTTTTCCACGGGCGGGGCCACACCTCTCAAAGCTATTTGGCGATTCCCTTGTCTCTCCTCTTTTTTCTTCTTTTTAAACGAAGGGTTCAGAGACATCCCGGCAGTCTTCCAGCTGGTAGGGGCGGAGCAGATGGCACCGGACTAACAAAACCCTCTGTGGCCAGCGGCGTAGTCGCCTGACCGGCCCGGTGGGGGCGGGAGGGGGCGCGTCCTGTGGGCGGGTCTCCTGCGCTCCGCCTGCGCCCCACCCCCACCCGCACCCCGCCCCTGCCCCCTCCGGGTGCACCGCGCGCGTGGCAGAGGTCGTCCGTGGGCTCGCGGGCCAGGGTCACATGTTAACGTGCCTGCAGGGGGGTTGGGTGCAGGCAAAACACCGCTGTTGCGCACCCCAGGCCCTTTTCACAGAAGGCGCCCCCCCCCCGCCACCCCCAGACGCGAAACCCGAAACCCAGGCCCCAGGGCTGCTCCTCGCAGCTTTTCCAGGGCTGGTTCCCAGGTGAGCGGCTGTCCCGCCGCAGAGGCTGCGGTTTGTCAAGTGCTCTTCCACTCCTGCCACCAGTGCCACCCGCCACTCCGACCCAGCTGGGGAGTCCTGAGCCCACCAGAGGGCGCGATTCGCCCACTAACGCGTCTCGGCCGGGCCGGGCAGGCGCCGTGTCCCCGCGGCCGCGGTCACCCCAGCTCGCTGAGGTCAGCTTCCCACGGGACCTGCACTTACGTCGCAGGGACCAGATGAAGTGAACTGGAGGGGGGTGTCCCTCCTGCACGAGAGTGGCCAAGAGCGCGTCACCCGGTACCGGGCCACCCCTGAGACGGGGAGCCGGAGCCCCGGGAACGGCCGGCGGGGGCAGGCGGGCAGGAGGCGCCTGCGCCAGGACACTGGGCACACATTGGCGGTCTTGTCAAAGGACGGCTGGGAGGGGCTCCCGCAGCCACAGGAGAGGCTTGGCGGAGGGAACAAGAGCCCAGCTGATGGAAACGTTGTCTGCAGGTGCTGGTTACCACGCGCAAAGGGGGAAAATGCCAGAAAAAAGAATCAAAACTGCTGCAACTGAAATACAAACTGGCCCAGTTCCTTACTGTCCAAATTGGGCAGAAGGGGAAAGACGGGGGTTCACGCTTCCTTTTCAGCAGGGCCTTGTTCCTGGCGGACACTGTCCCTTGCAGGTGACAGGAACAGGTCACCTGGTGGGGTGACTGGGTTAGTGGGACCTGTGAGTTGAGCTGAAGGGCCAGCACCCTCGCAGGCGCCTGGAGGCAGAGCCGGCCCGTGAGGAAAGGGGTGAACCAGCTGGCGGGCGGGCACTTGTCAGCGCGAGTCGGGGAGCCAGGCCTGAGCCCTGGGACCCGCCTCGGTGGCACGGTCAGCCAGCGGGAGCCCGCGCAGGCCTGCCTGCGGGTGAGCCTGGGCTGGTTCCAGCCGGAGGACGGCGCCCAGACGACGGGAGGGCCGGCCTGTCGCCACTGAGACCGAAGGGGACGGGAGAACAAAGGCGCGGCTTTGCCAGCATCTCCTGCGGCGGCACCGCCACCTGCGGCCCGGCTGCGGCAGTGCCAGGGCCCCGTGGTGCAGGAAGTGCTCCACCATTGTCACCTCTGCTGGGAGCAGCTCGACTGTGACAAAGACCTTGGGCGTCAGCCTCCTTGGAAGTTAGTCACGGCTGGTTTGTGCTCTAACCCTCTCTGGCCTTTAGTGCTTGAACTGGAAACCGGTGGACCAAGTACCTGTGGCCTGAAACGCCCCGAGTGCGCCGGGCCTGGGACGGAGGCCGGGTGGGCGCCCACCCAGCCCCCGGCCCGCTCACCTCAGGCAGCTGTTGCTTCCAACGCTGACCCCTCGGTGGCTGGTGGACATGGTTGCCAGCTGTGTCCTCCGCTCACTGTCCCCAGACCCTGCGGTACAGCCACTGAGAACATGCGGAAGGACCCGTGTGGACGGAACCAAGGGCAGGACATGTATATGGTTGGTACCGGATGCTGCTCGTGTCTGCACCGGGCCAGGCTCCGCAAACCCCAGATGGAGGAGCGGGAGGGTCTGCCCACCCCCACCCAGCGTGCAGGAAGCCAGGCTGGGGGGCGGCCTCCTGGGCACCAGGCCACCATCTGCCCGCGGAGCGCCCAGGGGTTCTCAGGGCCCAGTTGCTAGTGAGACATCAGATGCGGTCATTTTAAAGCAACCAGGAAGCTTTCAAAAAAGAGAGGGAGGGAGGGAGGGAGGGAGGAAGGGGAGACCCAAACTCTGCTGTTCGGTGGGTGCTGGTGTTCAGTGAAGTGAGGAACCAGACCAGCTCCTCCCCAGCCTCCTTGGCCCCGGGGCCTGCTGGCCCTACTGTCCCCGCTGGTCCCCACTGTCCCTGCACCTTCCTCCTGGCTAGTGGCCTGCTCTGCCGGAAGCCGAGGCCCGGTTCTGGACCTGGCAGCAGGCTCAGTCCGCTGGTGTTGGCTGCCCAGGGCCCTGCGCAGGACTCCTGCGTTGCACAACCATGTCACGTGCTCACCCCCAGGTCTCCCCTCCTGGCGAGAAGTGACCTTGCTGGGCTCACCCACCAGGCGCCTGAGGGATTATCAGGGCCCTTCCTGCTCCCATCTCCACAGCTCATCCTGGGTCCCAGGACCCCGGTTCCAGGGGTGACACCTACAGCTGCCCCTTGGGAGCGAAGGGATTGTTGATGGGGAGGGAGGGTCCCCTTGCCCCTTGCTCAGCAGCAATGGCAGGCAGGTGACTGTCCCTCAGGGACCAGAGGGCAAGATCCCAAAGCACCCACCGCACGGTGGCTGCAGATGGAGGAGGGCAGGCAGGGCGAGGACGGGTGTCAGCCATGGCTTTGGAAGCCCCTGGGCCAGGTGGTGCTTTCCCACCCCTGCTGCTTAGGTGGCAAGAGAAGCAGAGTTTTCACTTGACCAAAGTCCCCAGGCTCCCATCTGCAGCCTCCACTTCAGTTCAGTGGGAGGACTGGGCCCGAGGGAGCCCTGGACAAACCGTCCCTGCAGAGCACCCCCAGGGACCTGCGGGAGAATGGGGGGGGGGGGGGAGTGCAGGAAGAGGAGAGGGACCCTGGCCTGTCACCAGGTGTCTCCCAACACCTTGTCTGGTCCCCTGCCTTTCAAGATGGAAGCAGCTCCAGGCCCAGGGCTGTGGCACTGGGAAGAGCCTACGTGGCAAAGTTCTGTCAACTGTCCAGCACAGTGAAAGGAGACACAGAAAGTGACATTAGGAAGCTCTTCAGAAGGGGTTAGAAGGGGCGTCCGGAGTGGGCAGAGCAGCAGCATCACCACTGCCACGGAGAGCACTGGTGAGGTTCCCCGCCCCAGCGTGACTGCACGGTGCCCGTCCTAACCAAGTGCAGCCTGTGTCCTCAGACACCGTCACTGTGCCCAACTCCAGGGGTGGCTCCCACCCGCCTGGGGCCGAGTCCTCTACCTGGGCCCAGCACAGCACCTGCACCACGTCCCGAGGGGTCCGAGTGGGCGGTCTCAGGACTCTGACCCCCGCTCTGGGACTGCAGGCCTGCGGACCTCCAGGGCCGGCCTGAACGTGGGGGCTCCCTCAGGGGCCTGTTTGGGTGCCTTTCCTCACAGCTGCCCAGGGAGGACAGTGGGGACCAGGGCTGCTGCTTCCCCTCCCTCGGCCTCTCCACGGGTTCCACCTCACCCCCGTGACTGTCCTGCAGTTCCTTAAAAACAGGGCAGGATACTTGGCCATTCTCAGGTGACAAATATTAAAATTGTTTATTGCCATAAGTTACAGCATTTCAGAACACACTGCATGGAAACAGATACTCTTTCAAACCCTGGATGTGAGTTTCCGTATGTGGCCAGTGGTTGGTGGGCTTGTGAACAGAAAGTCAAGAATTGAGTACTCAGAGCTGCAGATTTTGTTCTCTTCTATTCTTCGTTCATAAACTCTGATATACATAGTGTACACGTTACTGCAACGGAGCCATCGTGGGTGACTAAATGGCTGCAGGCGGTGACCTCTGCTGCGGCAGAAGGTGAGGGCTCAGCGCTTG
>PVIW01006486.1:0-86460 GCA_004026585.1 Noctilio leporinus
ATGCTTTTAGGATTCTCTCTTTGTCTTTGAGATTAGCCATTTTAATAATAATATGCCTTGGTGTTGGTCTGTTTGGATTGATCTTCATTGGGACCTGCTGTGCTTCCTGAACTGGATTAATGTTTTCACTCATCATGTTAGGGAAATTTTCTATCATGACTTTTTTGAACAGGTTTTCCATTCCTTGTTTCTCTTCTCCGTCTGGTATCCCTATGATACGGATGTTGTTACGTTTCATGTTGTCCTGCAGTTCTCTTAACCCCTCTTCAGTCTTGTTCAGCCTTTTTTTGATTCTGTTGTACTGTCTTGGAGTATTTGTCTACATTATCCTCCAACTCGCTGATCCAGTCATCTGCTTCGTCTAGCCTATTGTTGATTCCTTCTACTGTATTCTTCAATTCAGAAATTGTATTCTTCATTTCCTCCTGGCACTTATTGATAGTTTCTATGTCCTTTTTTATGCTGCTGCAGTTCTCAGTAAGTTCCTTGTAACTTCCCTGGAGTTCTTTGTAATTTCCCTGGAGTTCTTTGTAGTTCGCCTGGAGTCGTTTAGTTTTCTTTGATGTGGCTAAGCTCACTGAGCTTCTCTAGTATCATTCTTCTGAATTCCTTATCTGATGTTTCAGGTGCCTCTGTTTCATTTTGTGGTCTTTCTGTGGATTCATCCTTTCCTTTTGGTCATGGACTGATTCTTTTTTCCCCATTTTGTGTGTCTGCTGTTACTTCCTTTTTATTTTTTTGCTTTTTCCTTGGGTTAACCTGCTTTGCTTCCTTGCCTTAGTTGAGCACCCTTCTGTGATAGGAGATTTGTGGAGTTCAATGTTGCATTCTCCCAGATTTTCTCCACTTGTTTTTCTTGGTGTGTCCTTTATTTGGGCTGTGTGGTTGTATTCTGGACCTGTGGGCTGTTCTCCTATAGGTCTCTGCTGCCACTGGGCTGTGCTCCCCTGCGTCCAGATGCTGACCGCTCCAATTCTTTGGGACCTGAAGACGTCTCGCGCTTTCTATCCTGTCCTCTAGCTGCTCTGGTACTCGAGAACACCATCAGCACTGCTCTCTACTCTGTCGCCATCTTCCCCACTCCTCGCAACGCTGTTTCTATAGGTTTCTACTACATCAGTTTGCCATCTCCATGGCTTTGGCACATCCAGAGAATGTAATAAGTAAAATGTATAACATTTTATAAAATTAAGGGTGTTGTTGATAAACACAATTAGATATATGACCCAATATTAAATTTGCAAAAACAGTTTCCATCAAGTCACTAGTATTTATTACAACATGGATTTAATTAAGGTGTCAAGTCCTCATCTTTCCAAAAATATTAAAGTGTATGTATGATAAGCCTAAACTACTCCTTTGTTGCCAGAATCAGGTTTCTTAAAAAATGTATATGGTTTATTTTTTTTGTGTGTTGTAAACTGAACTAAAATGTAAGAAATATGTATGAAGTGTACAATTATAACCGCGTTTCATTAAATTTAAGAAACTGTTGATCATGATGCATTTTATATTTCCTGAGAATGAAAATGTTGCCAGTTAAACTGACATTGATTTAATAAATATCTTGAAAGCAGAGATTTTAAACTGTTAAAAAACATGAATCTTGTAACTCATGAAAATGGTGGTAGTATGACATTTGATAAAACCAATGTTACAAATAATAGTAATAAAAGTAATTGATAATAGTTTTTTTCTTCCTTAAAAATCATTGGATAAGAATATAAACCTTAAAGTAATTTTGCACTTTTAGGTAGAAATTGGTGATGAAATTCCCGAGAGGAATCTGAAACAAAATTCTCCCTTTCCTGATGGTTTCCTCTTTCATTTGGAGTTACAAAATTCTCTATGAACATTTACTAGCAATGATGAGACCAAGAACACTGATCCAGAAAGCTTACTTAATACTTCTAGGTTAAATTTCCCAAAACATCTTTACAATATAGTAAAATCTTTACACATCTTCAATTTTTGGTTAAAAGTCATGATGTGAACATTTTTGTGTTTTTTACAACCCAAATTTGCAAACATCATTCAATTTGTTATGACTTTATTTTATAAAGTATATATGTATAAAATTACTCCAAAATATAATGCCAGAGAAGGTATTTTTACAGATGATCTCATATATTTCCATTTATCACACCAACAATTCATGCATGGATGTTAAGCACCCTTCATTTGAAAATGGTCATTTTGTTACATAATTCGTTTTACAAGTATGTTCAAAATGACCCCTAGAATTTAGTGCTACTATGAGCATTTCTCCAAATGAACTCATACATTTCCTTTTGTCACAGAGTAATAGGTTGTCATTGACTACCAGGAAACTCTGAGATAAATTTAATGTCCAATTATAATTACTCCCTCACACCAATTTCCTAATATATCTTTTGTTTACCTTTCTGTGTTCCTTTAAACTTTGTTTTAATAGCTATTAAGGAAAACTGCTTCAAATAATTTTTGGAAATTAGGTGGGTGCAGCTTCCACAGGAATAAATTTTATATCACTAACCACAGTTCCCAGAGATTCATAATGGCCAGCCACTCTATTGAGTATGGAATATAAAGCCTACTCCTATTTAGTTATTTCTTCTGATTCTTCTAACAGAAATAACATTTGGCTTGTATGTATATAATATGAAATAGGTGTAAGAAAGCCTCTAACCCAACAATGAGCACAGAGAAGATACTTCCTGAACACTGAACAATGAATCAGGACATGCAGTTAGACACAGAGTAGGCTGTTATAAATCCAGCCCTGGGGCTCAGGAAAGGAGAACTGAGATGCCACTTTTGTGATCCTCATCATATCTACAGGTATAGGTTAAGCTGTAGGAGTGGATGAGATCACCCCAAAAACACAGAGAGAAGAGGGCTAAGTATATGTGATCAATTCAACCGCTGCGCTTCTTTAGGAGGGGGCTGCTCCTACTTTTCACAGTGTTGGGCATTAGCAGTAGAGAAGCAGAAGGAAGATGGGATTGTTCATGAAGTGGAGCTCCCATGCGACACAGAGTCTGCTGTGCTTGACAGCAGTACCAAGTCACTCACTGGGTTCTGCTGCTAAAGGCTCCCTGCGGGGGCTTCCTGCGAGGTCCCCACACAAGCCTCTGCTCCCTCCAAGCTGGACTCAGGCTTGTGAAACCTGGGTTGCTGGTGACAGAAAAAGGGGCTCCTCAGGAGCTGCTGATCGAATTCCTTTCACGAGCACTCTAGTTTCACTAATTGAAGAAGACTTTAAAGTAATGAAAAATTGCGTATATTAACTAAATATAACGGCCATGATATATTATTGTCATGATTACCTTAAGTCCAAGTCTTTAAGATGAACTTTCCTAGTTTCTTGATGTTGGATTAATATTTGATGTCAAATGTGCTCCTTGTCCCATCTATAATTTGGCTAACTCTTCTCATAAAAAGAATAAAATATTAGCGCAGGTGTGTTGCCCTCTTGACAAAGTCTATAGTTTGCTATATTCTCAGTACTTCTTTACAGATGAACTATTTATTTAGTTTATGTAGTTTCTAAGTCCCAGTGGATATTATAAAAGACACATATTTTTTTTGAAAGACACAGTTTTTAAAAAGCTGGATATCTTCAAATTAAATACTTTCCAAAATACTTTAAGTTTCCTTGTAACTTAGAATCATGACTTCCTGCAGAATCTTGAGAGTAATTAAGATACTCAGTTAGGCCTTAGCTGGTGTGGCTCAGTGGAATGGTGCTAACCTGTGAACCCAAAGGTCTCTGGTTAGATTCCCAGCCAGGGCACATAACTAGGTTGCGAGTCCAGGTCTCCAGCCAGGTCCAGACAAGAGAAAGGCAACCATACATTGATGCTTCTCTCCCTTTCTTCCTTCCTCCTTGCCCTTTTCTCTGAAAATACTGAATAAAATCTTTAAAAACATATATATTATGTTAAAAGATTTCAGCAATAATGTAAGTCTAATTATGAGAAAAAAAAACATAAAAAGACTTCTAAGAGAAAAGCTATGACTGTTGTCATATTTGGACAATCAAGATATTTGGTATTGTAGAGAAGAGAGATCTTTTATAACATTTTAAATAAAATTCTCATTCCAAAAACATAAGTATATATTTGCATACACAGCAAATTTTCCAATTAAAGTTCATGGTCAACATATACATTTGTTATCCCTTTTGTATGTATGCACTTGAGGGAGGGGCTGTGAGACTCCAATCAAATCCAGCCCATGAATACCCTTCAATCTAAGACACATTGTTCACATCTTGCCAACTCAAAATTGATGACATAAAGAGTTGACAAGCTTAAATTTAGAAAATGTAAGCATTCTCTTTTCACCATAACATGTTCCGACAAACCACATCACAAATGGATGGCATTTCCCCATATGAACAACGTTATAAATGGAGGTCATGTTCCTAACCAAGAGTTGGCTTCAGATAGCTCCATGATACAGCTGCTAGCAACAATGGATCCCATGAGCACAGGCAGAGTAACTCTAAATCTTTATAGTAATTTCAATAGTAAAAGTAGACTGCAAGTATTATAAAATGGGTTTAAATATAGGCTATGTGTTCCTTAAACACCAGATTCTACGTAATATATAAAGTACTA
The DNA here is from genome assembly GCA_004026585.1 of Noctilio leporinus. Classification (NCBI taxonomy): domain Eukaryota; kingdom Metazoa; phylum Chordata; class Mammalia; order Chiroptera; family Noctilionidae; genus Noctilio; species Noctilio leporinus. The sequence continues at coordinate 4,605 of PVIW01006486.1, forward strand.
AAGAATTATTAGAAATTAGGCATGAAATGAACATGCCAACTAAATATCATAAAACTTGTGATCTTTTTTCTTTAAAATGGCTAAAGCCAAATATTTGGAAGGGGAAGAGGGATATCCTCTAATTTAATGCTTTAATTTTACCCTGGAGACCCAACATGTTTTTCACATTTTTCGTAAGATCTTTCTTTTGCTTTGAAAAAATTTCTCTGTACTAGCAGACTTTCATAAAATCGTTCCATCAATGTCAGAACTCTTCCAAAATGCTAGAGCCAGGACATAACAGATTGTTCATTTAAGTGGGTAAGTGTGTTCTACTCTCCCATCATGGCATTTAATATTTTATTCAAATGCCATTAAAACTGGCTTAAAAATAAAAAAAAATTGATAATTTCTCAGGTAATAGATAGAACTGTCATAGGCTACTATCCAATCTGTTCTTGACTTGCTTGCTTTTCTTTTTTCTTGTTCAGACACTGGCTGCATAGCACACTGAATGAAAGGTTAAAGGAAAGAAAAATTCAAGTGTCAATTGTACAGCATGCAATGAATGACCGACTAAAGAAAATCTTGTGATCATATACTCTGTGATTATAGAATAGCATTTTTTAGAACTAAACTAAATAACATTCCAATTATAATGCCACTTTGAGACCTCTGAGGTCATTGAGATCAATCCCACCATTGATGGGGGAAACTGAGGTCTTGACAGATGAAATAACATGCCAGGGTCAACAAAGTTGAAGGTGGCAGGCTCAGGACAATGTAAGTATGTGGGTTCTCAGCCCAGGGCTTCCAGAGGGTGGTGTGTGTGTTAACATGCTCTTGCTTGCTGCACAGGCAGTGTGGGGCAAGGTTTTCCATCTGTGGTGTACTTGAATGAGGAGAAGGTGACAGTGTGCACTGCCTCGTCTGCCTGCCTGTCTCACATAGACACACAGCTGTATAATAAACATTTAGTTCAAAATATGAATTGAAAGTAAACATTATTTTTTATTTAGTAATTAAAGGCTTTAAAGTATAGTAGTCCTAAATGAGTGCCATGTTTGAGGTATTAATAAATGCAAACATAAGAAAACCAGCCTTTGACCATTTTAATTCAGATCCTCTAAAAGTAAGTCAAATTTATGTAAGTTCTCTGTCCAAAATGTGCCCTTTACTAGCAATCAGTTTCATTCAAAGTCTTATAGAAGAGATGAATTAAATATTAAAGCCCAAAGAATTTTAAGCATTTATTCCATTGTCTTAAATGTAACTCTAGTCAAACCAACAAAGCAAATCTTTCTTTCTCCCCCTTACCCTTTAACATAAATAAGCCTTTTAGTCTTCTCCCTTACGGTATAATTCATTCCGAATGACACTATTTACAGTATATGCTTTAAAAAGGCAGAGCTTCTATTCCTATTTCAATTAAAGCAACTGTGCAATTATGCTTCCCAGAAACAATTAAGAGAGGAAAACCCATTTCCCTTGCTCCAGCACTTTTCGAGGTGGGTGGTGGTGGGTACCCTTTCTCACCGCCAGTGGCATTGAAATAATTATTTAATGTTAAGGTTCACTTCTTCGGGTGTAAATTTCAGTTTTAGTTGACACTAAAAAGAAACATCAATTTATTAAAAGATAAAACTTGTTCTCCAGTAATGGAGCAGCTGTGTACATAAATTTATTGCAGTTTAATGTTAGCACATATAAAGCAATTAAGAATTTTCTGACAAACAGACTTGCCACTGAAATGATAGTGTATCATGGTAGGGACAGTCTGAGATGGGAATCTATAATAATGGGTGGCTTCCGTAAAAAATTCTCTCTGGAAACATAAAATAGTATGTGTTGGGCAAATACAAGTAAAACTTTCTCATCAATGAGTTTAAAAGGAAAGAAATGCTGTCAATGTCACAGCCATGATGAGTCCCCTCAGCACCCACACTGGTGGCCTTTTTGGCAACGGGCTTACTGAGTGAATCCTGGAGCCCAGTCTGCATAGACCTTGAGCAGGGGTTGATGCAGGTGGTCCCAGACAGCATCACCTGACTGGCCTCGTAAAGAAGGAACAACAGCAGAGAGGTGGCAGTCACAATGATTTCCCATGGCTAACTGCCCCAATGCACTTGCCTTGTTGGAGATTAAAGCACATTTATTCAAGGGTTGCTTCCTCCCAGACAGCGCCCCCATCTCTCACACATCTGCTCTCATTTTACACAAGAAGGAAAGAGTGGCTGACTTGGCAGGAGAGCGTGGCTGTTTTTGTGCACCCCCCTCACAACATGCACAGCATCCTGGCTGCCACAGGCGTGGCTACCTCAGCTGTTGCTACTCATTGCTTGTGGCTGAAAATGTTTTTTTCCAGTTTATATAGGAAGATTAGTTGAGACTTAAAACTGCTATAAAACATTTCTATAATTTGTAATATGTAGCAACAATTATTATCATTATTTATTAAGCACCAATTAAGTGCCAGGTACTATGTCAATTGTTCAGAATACAAAGATGTGAAAAGTTGGTTCCTACACTTAGAGTTTGATAATATAATAAAGTCTTAAGTGATACAGGTAAAGCATACATTTTTGTGAAAATAAGGAGGGGTGATCAATTCTTAAGGTGGGCGTGATGTGAGGAATGGGTGTCAGCCAAGTTGAGAGATGGGACCGTGTGTAGGGGAGGTAGGTTTAAGGAGCTATCAATGGTTCTGGGGTCCCTCAGCAAATGCTGATTATCCCTAAAAGTCCTCATAGACAAAAATATTATGGCGATTACCAGAGGAAGAAGGAAGCAGGGAGAGGTAAGAGAGGGTAAAAAGGGAATAAATGATGATAGGAGACTTGACTTGGGGTGGCGAACACACAACACTGTATACAGATAATTACAGAATTGTACATTTGAAACCTATATAATTTAATTCACCAATGTCATTCCAATAAATTAAATTAAAATAACAAGATGGCCAGAAAGAAAAAAATGATGACTGAATATACATCTATGGTTCAGTTCACTTTTAAAATCCCACTAAAGCACAAAGAAATAGTGAATCTTCAAACAACAAGGATAGAAAGAATGACAAGCAAGGAGACCACAGTAAATGAGGGATAAGCCTTTAGAAGCTGGCAGGTTAAGGGATGAGACTCAGCACACTGGGAAGGACAGACCTCCAGGCCTGTGTCAGGGGAAAACACAAGGAGGCAGTCTCTGTCCTGCAGGGCCAGCAGTGACTCAGGAACTGTGACACAGGAACCGTGACACAGGAACCTTTGAAGACCCACAGCTCCATACAGGTGGGCTAGTACAGAAGATGACTCTTTGGGCAGTTTTGCTTTGCATAGTTTTTCCCTTCACCATCTTCAGATACCAAGGACCCTTTAAGAATATGCATGTATGTGCATACTAACTTTGGGGCTCTCACAGCAGCAGCACAAGGCAACAAAAGGAGCTGGGTGGACACATGGCCCTCTGTGAACTGAGCATCTTGCACTCTGGGACCACGGACTGACCATGCTGCTCAGAGGAGGAGTAGAGGAGACATCATCCATTCAAAATGATATATACTAAACACAGCTATTTAGTATACAGTCCAAAAGGGCTAAGGCCTATAGCATGGCCCTGGGAACTGCTTCCCACTCTGATGACTTTGGAAGAGTACTCTGAATAGGAACGGGGCGAAGGCTATGCAAGACACACGACCAAGAAGCAACAAAGAAGTCGTAAATGTAGGACTAAATTGCTTGTCACAAGTCCTGGACTTTTCTGGACCTTCACACTTTCAAATAGCCTATACCCATGACAGACTGCTCATGGTTAAACTACAGGTCCCAATTTTTCAGTTAGACTAAATGGTTAACATGGTGTAAGAAGTTCAAGGGGAAAGGGCTTTAAGGGCTCCCTCAAGCGAACTCATAAGTGACAAGTGAGTGCTGCCAGTCAAGGTTCTGCCTACAAAGGCCCTGCTGACCTCCTGCCCCACCACAGTCCTCGGCAGGAAGGCTGCCCCTGGAATGGGCCTCTTCCACATCTGTGGGGAGCAGCATCCCAGGATGGTGGAGGCAAGCCAGAGCCAGGCCCCCACATGCCTGCCACCACTGTCTTGCTCTTCTCAGTAGACAAAAGCACCACCTAGGCCCTGAGTAAATCCCACCTATCTTTGGTTTACATGAATAGGAAGTATAGTTTCTGCACATTTACTCTTCTTACTATAAATACCTAAGTGAAGAAAAAAGGTGACAATTAGTCTCATCCTACTTAATTTATTCCTGTTAGCATTCTTTTAGTGGAAAAAAGGAGGAAAAAACCCCACCAACCCTTGAGTATGAATGCAACATTAAAAAAAAATGGTGCTGAATCATGAACATAATTATAACACGGATGTGTTCAAACTGAATTTGAAAATCTCATTTTATAGCTACTTATAAAGCCTATGCATATCATTGATCTCTGTGAAACCTATTACCAAGGCAGGATTTTCCAACTTGGTGTGGTCAGTAAGGGTGATTTGGGGCATAAGGTTCTGGTTTTGACAGGGGCCAGGTAAGCTGTACCTCTGGCCACTAGACCATGGTGCACAGCTGTCTTACACTCACACTGTAGGTGGAGGTGCAGCTTTCTGAGGGGAGGGGCCTTGTCACATTCATCCTTATTTCCTTAGCCCTGATCCCAAGGAATTTGTTGAATGAATGAAAACCTCTGATCACTTTCCAGGCATGTGCTCTTCTTTTTAAAATTTTCTTTTATAAGAATTTATATTCTGTGTCTGCACCTCCTAACACAGAACAGCATGAGTACACACAAAACATTCCCACATGAAACCAATCAGAAAAGATTCCCTCTCTACTCAAATCTACAAATTTCACAATAAAACTCTTTCCAGCACATGTTTCCAAGATTTCATACTTGTGACTCATATTTAAAGATTTGAGACCATCATCTTCTTCCTACAGAGTTCCCCCTCCTAACCACACACACTCAAATGAAGTACTAATTTTTCATGGTTCTGAAATCCATACAAGGATGATATAAAACATATGACAAAATTAAATATTATAAAGAAACAGGGAGTGGAAAATAAGAAAAAGAATTCTAGTATTTATTATATAACTACAATTATAACCAAATATTAGTCAGACTTTGACCATAATTCATGATAAAACTCATAGATAGAGAGCAGGCTGACTGCTCTGGGTTGTGTGTGTAGGGGGAGAGGAAGGGGTACAAGGCTCATGGCCCTGAATAACAGTGTGGTGATTGCAGGGGGGAGGGTGGTATAAGAAGAAATAAATGGTAATGAAAACATACAACAATAAATTAAAAATAAAAATGTTATTAAGAAAGTACATTTTACATAGCAATCAGTACGAATGTATATAAATACATAACTGAATTAGAGATTATAAAATGAAATCATTTGTTCCTAGTGTATTCCAATGTCTTCTATTCTACATTATTCTCTTTAAAAATTGTTGATGCCAACCTTTTAAGATGATTTCATAACCTGACAATGGGAGGTGATTCATGGTTTAAATCTCAAAGTTGTCTGCCTGTCATTTCATTTCATTTCAAGAAAGAAGTTTTGATGTGATTCAAAGGCAAAATTGAATCATTATGTCCCAAAAGATTGAAAAGAACAACACTGTGATGATTGTGGGGGGTGGTGATGGTAAGGGGGATAAATGGCAATGAAAGAGAAAATACAATAAAAATTGATAAAGTAAAAAAAGAAAATAACTTTCATGAAAGAAGCTAAGAACCTAGACTCTCAGGGAAAAACACTCTCAAGTTTATTCTCTTTGCACCTCCACCTATATGGCTTTTGGATGGCCTCTGTCAGTCTGATTCTCTTTCCTCTTCCATTTCCTGTTGCCTGTACAGTTAAGAAGAGCAGAAAGCTGGCACCAACTAGGAAAAACAGAAAAGTAGGTCCTGCTGAGCCCTGACTCTGGTTAGCCCAGGCTTCAGTCTGAAAGGCAAGAGGAAGCCTTGGAGTTGACCTCAGATCCTGTCCTGTGTACCAGAGGACCAACAAAAAAACGGCATCCCAAACCTTAGCTACTCATGGTGTGCGCCATGTGCCTCTTTGAATGTCCCTTTATACTGTCCCACAGGACTTCCTGTCATGATGGGAAGTATTCTGCATGTGTGGGACAGTATGGCCACCACCAGCTGCATATGGTCATATGTTCTACATGTGTAGGACAGTGTGGCCACCATAAGCTACATGTGGCCACATGTTCTGCATAGGTGGACAGTATGGCCACCAGTAGGTATATGGATCTAGTGAACACTTGACATCTGGCTAATTCAATGTAGAAACTAAATTTTAAATTTGATTTTATTTTGATTGTAAGATAAACAGTCAAATGTGTCTGGTGGCTTCCATCCTGAACAGAGAGCCCTTAAACCTACTGAATGAAGATTGGCAGAGAGATGGGGTGGGAAGGGTTAGGCACACCTAACAATTTGGAGATACTTATCCTATTTTATCCTATCAGATATTTCCAGGATTCAGGATTGAAGTGTGATATTTGGCATACTCAAATCTTGAAAGAGAAACAGTTTCTGGAATCAAACAACCATAGTGTTTCTCACTCTGGGATTCTGTCTTTAGTAATAAGTAATCTCTTCCGACCAGATCTGTGGTGAAAAGTGTTGTTATGAACAGCTCTATGTTCTTTGAGAGGTGGAGGAGGCAAGGGTCTAGTTCACTGTAAGGTGGAAGGTTTGGAAAGGCCTAAGCTTAGATTGTACTTTGTCACTTATTGGCCCTAAGGTCTAAAGTAAGCTACAAAAGATCTTTTTATCTCCACAGCTACTGATGAGCTCCTTAGAATAGCAAATGAGCTGGTGGTGTCAGGGAGGCACCCAGTGCTGAGGTTCAGGGCAGGTATACTAGGTCTCTCTGGGGAAAAAAATCGAGCCATTGTTAATATAACAAGAATAGTTTGTGCGACATCAATATACCCTGGAAGCCAGTAAGAGTGGGCTGGAATTCACATGCATGAACAATGACGACTTCAATGTACCAGTCGGTGGGGGTGGTTGACGCCATTGAGCCAACGTGTGTACTATGTGGTCATTGAATTCAAAATGCCTAAATGGGTAGAACAACAAATCTGCATCCAATTTTGCTTTAAGCTTGAACATTCCGCTGCACAAAGTATTTGGATGATTCCGAAGGCCACAGCTATGGGCAACTGGTGATTGGCAGTTTCATCACAACAATTCCCCCACTCACACATCACATGTCATGCCGAGTTTTATAACAAAACATCAAATCACCAAGGGAGGTGACTCAGCCCTCTTTACAGTCCAGATTTGGTGCCCTGTGACTTCTGGCTTTTCCTAAAACTGAAATCACTTTTGACAGAGAAGAAATTTCAAACCATCAGCACGATTAAGGAAAATACAATAGGGGAGCTGATGGCGACTGGGCAACTGTGTGAGGTCCCAAGGTGCCTACTTTGAAGGGAACTGAGGTGTCATTGTCCTTGTATAATGTTTCTGGTATTTGGTATCTTTTTCAATAAAAGCCTCTTTATTTATTTATTTATTTTTCATAGCACATGGCTAGATTCTTTCAGGACAGACTTTGTATATGGCAGTTACAATACTCGGTAGTGTCTGCATGGGCAGATGTGCAAATAACTCTTACTGTGGTTCAGGATTACTAATGGTTAAATCCCATAGGCAGAGAGAAAGCTGACTTTATTCTATGTTTGTGTAACTCCTAGAAAAGGATAAGGTAATCTAGAAATTGTGGGAGATAGGATCATCTGAATAGCAAATTCCCAGTTTACAATCTATTTTATTGGTAAATTTCCAAACCTGGAACATGGCAGGCCAAAATCAGGTCTGTGAGCTAGTGTAGTCTTTGATGTACAACAAAATAGTTAACACAGATACTTGGCCCTTTCCATAAACTATGCCCTGTCCTATGCACCTAATCCTCACAGTTCTAGAAAGTGAGTACAATTGTTCCCATTTAATAGGTGAGGTAAGTGAGGAAAGAAATAGATTAAGTAACATGCCTAAGATAAGCAGCCTGTAGGCTGTAGAAATGGGATTAAAACAAAGTGCACACCACTCACCACACTCATGGTCCTTACACGAGCAGTGGGATCTATGTGGAGCTCACACAACAGACTTACTTGGTAAGTTGTATTTAAGATGAGGGAACATATTAAACAGCATCAGAGGCACAAAAGTAGAAGTGAAAAGTCAAAGATGACAACAGAGGAAGTTTCATAAAAAAAGACTAAAATATTTTAACAATCTTAAGTTATTCAATATAGGTGCAATCAGTTCTTTATATCTTCATAACCCAAGAAAATGATCATTGTAAATAGAGGACTTAGAACCATCACACAAGGTTCAGGTATCATTTGAATACACTGAAGAAGTTAGGGAATAATTAAATATACTTTAAGAGAATTCCCATTAAATACTAAAAATGATAGAGAAAGAAATTTTGGCTCTTTAAAGTAGTATGCTTTGGTTATTTGGGAGATACACTATATTAAACACATGACACAGTTATGCAGAACTAATGAGACTGCAATAAACACAACAGGTTGATTTCAGTATCCTCGAAGTGCTTACACTGAAAAAAGAATACACAGCTTAGCAATCAGTAGGCACCAACACAATAAGAGTCTAAGAGAAACACAGTTTCAACACTGCTGTTGGATACCTTTTTTTAAAGCGTGCTAAAATAATGGACAATTTAGATGTTCTGAAATTAGGTCTAATAAGGTGAGTAATTGCTGTGTAAGTCACACTATATTTTAGAGATTGTGTTCTTACACTGAACAAAATGCAGAGCTTGCCTTTAAAAGGTGTAATCTTCTGTAATCATTTTTGGTATTCAAAGTAATTTCTTTTTAGTGGAAAAAGAAAGCACGAGAACATGGTGCTTAGCCCCAGATTTCTTGCCAACTATAAACTCCTGCCCATTCACAGGGTGCAGTTGGATGAAAGGACAGGAAGCCAGTAACTTATGGCAACACTTATTGAAAAAAGAGTCAAGTGCCTTGGTACATAGCCCCAACTGAGGGGGAGTGTGGAGGAAGACTTCCTTACCCCATGAAGGGCTAGCAAGAACTAGGGAGGAGCATCATGAGACAATGGAGTGACCATGAACCGAGGGGAGTATTCAATTGAAATTCAATGCCAAGAGGAGAAACAGATTTACTTAAACATTTCTATAGAGCAGTGAGTGAAATGAGCTATGTCACACCTATTTGTAATAAAGAGATGAATAAGATAGTCATTAAACTAGGAGAGACATGAGATTACTTGCCTTTTGGTAAGCCTGTTATGCTATGTGCTGGGCATAAAGTGATGATTAGAATGGGTACATTTCCAGTACTGATGATATATATACATATATATATTTTAAAGATTTTATTTATTATTATTTCCAGAGAGAGGGCAAAGGAGAGAGGTGGGGAGGGAGAGAAACATCAATGTATGATTGCCTTTCTCCTGCCTCCAGCCATAGATCTGGCTGGAGACCTGGCTTGCAACCTGGTTTTTTGCCCTAGCTGGGGAATGATGATATATTTTAACTAGAACTGTGTTATATGCTAGGAAGGAGAAAATGAGGTATTTACCTGGATTGAGTTAAGCTTGCAACATTCACTCGAATTCATGAAATAAACTGAAGTGATTAGTAAAGACTTGCACTGAAAGTTGACTTGATAGGCGAGAAGGATGCCACAAGCAATGAGTGCCTGGACAGCCATACACTTGCAATGGGACTGTGAGAATTCAAACCATTCCCCAAACTCTAGGGTGGCTGCTTAGACAGACGTACCACCACATAGGCACCTGAAACCCTACAATTCCAGAGCTGGCAACATTTCCCCAAGCCTGCAAGCAGAGGTCCAGGGGAATGTCTGGCACGTGGCAGAAGTAAGCACAGGCAACTCGAGGTGAGCTTCTCCCATCACTGAAGGCTAATTTTAATGCCTTTGTGAATATCAGAAAATTAGTAATTTTTAAGTTCATCAACAAGTAATTTGAAACCTATTAGGATGAAGATAGGGATTCAAGCCCAACATCCAAGCTGGGATTCAGAGCAGGCATGCCTAGGAAGATCCAAGCTCTCATCAGTAAAGTTAAGTCTAAAGGAGAGGCCTGTGTCTCTGGACAATCTATGGATGGGACAGGATGTACCCACAAAGTGCAGGTCAGAAAATTAGATAAAAAATACAGTAATTCACGCTGGTGGAGTTAGGTAAGACTTCTTAGTTGAGGAAGCATGAGATCTTAAAACAGAAGTAAAATTTGAAAAGATTGTGACAGGGCAGGAGATGAAAAGGTAACGATGTTATGGTGAGATTAAAAAAAAGTAATAATGCTTTGGCTGGAACGCAGAACACCCAACTGAGGAGTGGGATGTGGCACCATAAAGAAAGAAGAACAAAATAGCATGGTGGGATGAAGCATTACTAGCAAACTTTTCCCATAAAGGGCCTGCTAGCAACTATTCCTGTTTCAACTACTCAACTCTGCCCCTGCGCAAAAGCAGGAACAGACTATGCCAACAGGAAGTTTAGTTTGCATAATCCTGTGTGCAGACCCCACAGTGCACAGACCCCCGCTTCAGAGGATTTTGGAAAGATATGACCTGCTCAAGCACTGCAGTGGGAAGACCATGTAGGCAGAATCCCAACCAAAGGTCTGGGAGGAGGGGGATTCAACAGGTAGCATTAATAACATCTCGAAGTAACGGATTCCTGTTATTCACACCAAAGGGTTCCCAAAATAATAAATACCCAAGGGAAAGAAGTATCCAGGAGTAAAATAACTAGAATAAATTATTATTCTAGTTTTTACTTTACATAATTATTATTTTCTTAATACATTGTAAGTAAACATGGATCGAAAAATGGTTAATTGAAACACCACATGCCCTGGTCAACTTGCGGGGGGCCATGAATGACAAATGACTAGTACAGTCTTTGCCTAAAGTAGCAGGTGAATAGCTTCAAGGCTGTAGGTTCAAAACAAAGAGCTACCAAATAATAACGAAAAGAAAGGAATGGCCATAAAAATACCTTCTGTTTCTGTCGAACTTGTGAGATTTTAGTAGAAAACTTGTCTTCAAATGTCAACTTTTTTCATTGAATGCTAACATTATTAAACATGTTGAAGAACGATCCCAGTTTACTTTTGCAACAGGCAAATGCATACAATTTCTGCTTGCAACTGCTCTAATTCCTGTAATCTCCAGGAATTCACCGAAAATGGACAATTTCAGGTCACTCAATACCAGAAGAATATACTTATAACAAATGCATTCTCTAACGTATGTGCATATTTTGGAAAATAATAGTTGAAAGCTTCCAATGAAGAACAGCACTTGTTAAATTTTTCTCACCAGGATGTAAGACAATGAGTTCTGAATGCACTAAAGACCAACATCTTTAATTTTTTTTTTTTACTTTGAGAAACATTTAAGCAAATTCCAATGACTACTTTTGTAGACTCGTTCTATAACCACTGCCAAAGGTGACTTGTAGTTTTACTTTGTGCGAACAATTTAAAACTGAGTTATGCTTAAAGATTTGCTCCTTTTTCAAAAGTTAGAAAATACTACTTTTAGTTTCACTCCTCCTTGGATGAACACACAGAGCAATTTATTTTCATTGTCCTTTGTTTGAGTTGTAAAAAGCAAGTATTTAATGTTAGCATTTCTGAAACTGACTGAATTCACCCGTAGATGTTATCAAGTCACTAAATGGAAAGTATTCAAGAAACCACCTGGACTTGACCCTTGACTTTAGCCAATTGAATGTAAGTTTTTAAAACAGATGATGAGTCTTTCTTTTCTTTCTTTCTTTCTTTCTTCTTCTTCTTCTTCTTTTTTTTTTTAAGATTTCCTATAGCCTCTATTAGAATCCCATCCTAATATTTTATGAAATTTTTTCTAAAACAGACAAAAGTCTCCTGTAAGCTCATATCCCCTTATTTGGCCTCTAGAAGAGTAGAGAAAAAACTAATCAGACTCTTCTTCATAAAACCCTTTGTGTTTCAAAGAGAAAGAGAACTAGGTCCCCATCCAGTTTTCTGTTTTACAAGTTGAGTAGATCTCAATTCTAACTTATCCATGGAGCCTCTCGTATCCCTCAATGCTACCTGCTAAGCCTGCCAGTGTTTCCACTTCCCTTTCAATAGTCAGATACCAAATTTTACAAATATTAAAATCAGAAAAACTAGAAAATTTGAAAGCCACTCAGGTGTGTCCTGAAATCTTACTGAATACTCAGTATTTTGCAAAGTGATATATGGGAACAAAACCTGTCATGGCCCAAGGGGAAAAACTATTCTTGCATTTTCACAAGGATACCTCTACCTTGTATGTCTCTAATTTTACAGCCTCCTCCACCCACCTGCCGCTTTCTGAATAAGTCATTAGGATTTCACTGCCTGAGTTATCTTCCTCTTATACAATCAAGGTCTCCTTCGTTGCTAATTGATTGATCTAAGTTTAATAACCTTTCCTTGACCTTCCTAGTCAATTGAGTTATAAATACCAACTTCCCTCTCTACTCTTCTATACCCAGACTCACCTGAGAGTCACCACACACTGTCCTCTCAGCATCCAGCAGCTTCACTTCAGAAGCTCCCTCTTCATTCTTAAATGATCTTCTAAGAGCTTAAGGCAATGAAAGGCTTCTTTCTGGTCTTCATCTTTCTTGCAAAAATTGACCCCTGGTTAAAACATGACTTCTCCATATTTGTTGAGGAGTACCCCCAAATTATTAATCATCTTCTACTTCTCCCTGTTAGCTACATTTATAGGCAAGCCTATCCCTTAACCCCTGTAATCATTTTCATGCTGTGGAACCTATAGATCCAGCTTGGACTATTCTTCTAAAGACCATGTTCATTATTCTAATTGCCTGCTGGTATTTCACCTGGATATGCTGGCAGCACTGTGAACCTGTTATACACAAAAATGAAATATTTTTCCCCAAAGCTTCCCTTCCTTTTATTCCCCCTATATTGGTTAATGCTATCACCATTTGGTCTTTAAAATCTTTAAAATCAGCCACGTTTTTATTTCTTTCCCTAATGCCCCCTCAAATTCAATGAGCTGGATTCGCACTCATGAAGAAGGAAGAAGGGAGTTTATGTGCTTTATTGTTGATAAAATATTAAGCTTTGAAAACTAATTGTTCTATCGAATAAAAATTAATTGGAAAACAATTCATTAGGAATGAAGTTTCTTGTGTTCCAGATCATGGGATACACTTTTCCTTAAAAACATATAGACATAAAAATTCCTCCTGAGCCTCAAGATAAGAATTCATTTTGACCCTGACAAATAAAAACACCAGCGAGGAGACCTAAGATGGTGGAGGAAGAAGTGGAAGCTACCCTAATCTCTTCCTGGACTAAACTGGAGTTACAACTAAATTGTAGAATAATAATGCTGAATAATCAACTGAACAAGAGCTGGAGAGAAGCCTTATAACCAAGGACAGATAGAAGAAACCAGTTCACCACAACATGACTGGTAGGGAGTGCAGAGGAGGTGCAAAAGTGCTATCTTAGTTCCCCTGGGAGGCAGCTAAAGTTCTGGAGAAAATTTTCAGCAGCCAGGGATTCCCCCTGAGAAGTAGGGGGTCTAAGCTCCAAACTGGGCTCCACAGTCTATAGCATCAGAGCCAGGAAAAATACCCAGATAACATCTACCTGTGAAAAGCAGCATCTGCCAAGAAGAGGAGAACAGAGATGCAGAGAGCCTCTTAAAGGGCCAATACACACACACAAATATTTATTTGTAGCCACTTACCCTGGGCTTTGGCAGAGGAGAGCAGAGTGAATTAGAGACATGTAAGGAGAGTCTGGGGCTGGTGGCTCTGGGGAGAGAGCTAAAGGAATAACTGCCAGGATCCCTGTGCTGAGTCATTCCCCATGCTACCGAGGCCATGTTTCTCAGGCAGAGCATTCCCGTCCAAGTGGTATCAGCCTGATGGAAAACAACAGCCCTGGCCTGTGGAGCTTAAGCTGGGCTGCTGAGTATAGCTTGAGGTTATATCATTAATTAAGTTTAACAACTAAGGTGGATCTCGGAGAGTTTTGAGACTTTATCTGACCCTCCCCCAGACACAGTACTGGTAAAAGCCAGCCACGGTGGGCAGCCTGATTCTTTCTGCATGTATCAAGGCCCAGCACAGGAAGCTGATAGCTCTAAATAGGTCACCTAGGACCAATCACAAACAGAATCTGACAAAGGCTTGCATCAGCGTCTTTGTGAATCTACTTAATGCATATAAATAAATACAAAGAAGCAGTCAAATGGAAAGACAAAGAAAGAAACTCAAAATGAAAGAACAGAAAATCATCCAAGAGAAGAACTGGATAAAAAAGAGGCAAGCAATTTGTTGTAAAGCTTAAGTAATGATTGTAAGGATACTCAACAACAAAATAATGACATAGAAACCAGTCAGAAATAAAGAATGCAATATATGAAATAAATAATACACTAGAAAGAATAAACAGTAGGTTAAATGAAGCAGAGGGCCAAATCAATGATTTGGAAGACAGGTAAGAAAAACAACACCCAAGGAGAGCAGAAAAAGATAAAATAAAGAAAGAAAGAAACATTTTGGACAACATGAAGCGTAACAACTTTTGCTTCATGGAAAACCAGGAGAAGAGAGTGAGAAAGGGACCAAGAATCTACGTGAATAAATAGTGATGGAAAACTTTCCTAATTGGTGAAGGGAAAAGACACACAAGTCCAGGATGCTCAGAGTCCCAAACATGTGGGACCTAAAAAGGCCTTCACCCAGTCACATCATAAAATGGTAAGACTTACAGAGAAGGAGAGAATACTAAAAGGTGCAAAAGAAAAGCAGGTAGTTACCTACATAGGTGCACCATTTAAGACTGTCACCTAATTTTTCAACAGAAACATATCAGGCATGACATATCCAAGGCAATAAAAAGCAAAGACCTACAATCCAGGCAACTTTACACAATGACCCTATTATTTAAAAATGAAGGAGAAATAAGGTGTTTCCCAGACAAGAAAAGGCTAAAGGAGTTTGTAAACACCAAACCAGTACTGTAACGCAAAACATATTAAAGGGCTTGGAAGAAGAAAGAAGATGGAAGAAGAAGAAGAACAAGAACAACAACAATAACAACAAAAGGAGGAAAATAGTTAACAAAATGGCACCAGATATATATCTATCAATATTGCCTTATAAGTAGCTTTATTGCTCCAACCAAAAGACATAGGATAACTGAGTGGGTAAGAAAACAGGACACATAGTACACATACATGCTGCCTTTAAGATATCCACCTCAGATAGAAACATACACCCAGACTAAAAGTAAAACAATGGTAAATGGTATTTGATGCAAATGAAAAGGAAAAAAATAGCTGGTGTAGCAATACTTATAGCCAACAAAATAGACTTTATAAGCAAGGCTATAGTAAGAGACACAGAAAGACACTACATAATGATAACGAGAAGAATCCAACAAGAGGATATAACTCTAGTAAATATTTACACACTCAACATAAGAGCACCTAAATATGTGAAGCAAATTTTGATGTACATAAAAGGAGAGATCAGTAAAAACATAGTCATAGTTGGGGATTTTAACACCACATTGACTTCAATGGACAGATATTTCAGATAGAAAATCAACAAAGAGACAGCGTCCTTAAAAACACAATACATCAAATGGACTTGATATCTTTAGACCATTTCACCCAAAAGGAGCAGAATAAAAATATCTTTCAAATACAAATGGAATGTTTCTAGGGTACACTACATCCTAGGGCACAAAACTAGGCTCAAAAAATTTAATAAGATTGAAATCATATGAAGCATTTTCTCTGTCCAAAACACTATGAAAATATATATCAATCCCAAGAAGAAAAATGAAAAATACTTCAAGAAGTATTGGAAGTTAAATAACATATTATTAAACAATAAATGAGTCAACAATAAGATCGAGGCAGAAATCCAAAGATACCATGAAGCAAGTGAAAATGAGAACAAAACACTTCAAAATTCATGGGACACAGGGAAAGCAATCCTAAGAGGGAAATTATAGGTAGGCGTACCTCAAAACACAAGAAAACTTTCAAATAAACAATCTAACTACACTTAAAAGAACTTGAAAGTCAACAATAAACAAAGCTCAAAATGAGTAGAAGGAAGGAGATAATAAAGATCAGATCAGAAACAAATAAAATAGTCTGAAAAAACAATACAAATGATCAATGAATCCAAGAGCTGGTTCTTTGAAAAGACAAACAAGATGGACAAACCTTTAACCAGACTCATCAAGAAAAAAAGACAACCTCAACAAATAAAATCAGAAAGAGGAGAAACAACAAGTGACACCAAAGAAACACAAAGGATTGTAAGAAAATATGAACAACTATATGCCAACAAATTGGACAACCTGGACAAAATGATAAATTCCTAGAAAGATACAATCCTCCAAAATTAGATCAGGAAGAATTGGAGAATCTGAATAGATGAATAACACCTAGTGAAATTGAAGCAGTGCTCAAAAAACTCCCAACAAACAAAAGTCATGAATGGGGTAGCTTAACAGGTGAATTTTATCAAACATTTTGAAAACTAACACCTCTCCTTCTTGAATTATTTCAAAAAATTTCAAGAAGAGGAAAGGTTCCCAAACTCATTTTACAAGGCCAGCATTATCCAAATTCCAAAACCAGATAAGGACACACCACAACAAAAAAGAAAATTACAGGCCAACATCACTGATGAATAGACACTAGAATCCTTAATACAATATTCACAAACCAAATACAGCAATGCATCAGAAAGAAATGCAAGGTTGGTACAACAATCACAAATCAATAAATGTGATTCATTGCATAAAAAATAAAGAAGGAAAAAACCCACATGATCATATCAATAGATGCAGAAAAAGCATTTGATAAAATCCAGCACCCATTTATGATAAAAACTCTCAGCAAAGTGGGAATAGAGGGAACATACCTAAACATAATAAAGGCCATATATGACAAAGCCAGTTAACATTGTACTCAACAGGCAAAAACTACAAGTGTTCCCCTTAAGATTAGAAACAAGACAGGGGTATCCTCTTTCACATTTCTCATTCAACATAATACTGGAAGTCCTATGACTTCCTGAGACAAGAAAAAATAAAAGGCATCCTAGTTGGAAAGGAAGACATAAAACTTTTTATTTGCACGACATGATACTGTACATAGAGAATCCCAAAGATTCCATCAAAGTAGCAAGATACGAAGTTAATCTCCAGAAATCATTTTCTTTTTTATGTCAATAATGAACTAACAGAAAGGGAAATTAAGAAAACAATCCTGACCCTGGCTGGTGGTTCAGTGGATAGATGCCAGCCTGTGAACCCAAAGGTTGCTGGTTCGATTCCCTAGCCAGGGCACATAACCAGGTGGCAAGACAGGTCTCCAGCTAGGTCTCCAGCCAGGTCTGTGGCTGGAGACAGATGAAAGGCAACCATACATTGATGTTTCTCTCCCTTTCTTCCTCCCTCCATTCCCCTCTTTCTAAAAAATAATAAATAAAATCTTTAAAAACAAAACGCAACAAAAAAAGAAAATAATCCCACTCATGATTGCTTCAAAAAGAATGCAATACCTAGGAATAAACCAAGGATGTAAAACACATGTATTTGGAAAATTATAAGACACTGAAGAAAGAAACTGAAGAAGATACAAGTGGAAGGAACCAGATATCATGTTCATAGATGGGAAGAATTAAATTATTAAAGTGTCTATCCTACCAAAAACAATCTATAGATTCAACATAATTCCTATCAAGATTCCAATGTCACAGAACTAGAATACTTCAAAATTTATATGGAACCATAAAAGGCCCTGCATAGCAACAGTGATCCTAAGAAAGAAGAACAAAGTTGGGGGAATCATGCTACCTAATATGCAACTATACTATAAGGACACAGTAATCAAAAACAGCATGGTACTGGCATTAAAACAGACACATAGATCAATAGAACAGAATAGAGAGCCCAAAATAAACTCACACCTTTATAGTCAATTAATATTTGACAGAAGAAACAAGCATATATAATGGGCTAAAGATAGTCTATTCAATAAATGGTGTTGGGAAAATTGGACAGGTACATGCAGAAAAATTAAACTAGACTACTTTCTTACACCACATGCAAGAATAAATTCGAAATGGATCAAAGACTTAAATGTTAGACCTGAATCCATAAAAATTGTGGAAGAAAACAAAGGTAGCAAAATCTTGAAGATTGCTCTTAGCAACACTTTATTAGCTGTATCCCCCCATGTAAACTAAAAACTAAAAAGTTTTTGCATAGCAAAGGGAAAGTTCAACAAAATAAAAACACAACCCACAGAATGAGAGAACATATTTGCCCATACATCTGATAAGGAATTAATATCCAAAATTTATAAAGTACTCACAAAACTCAAACCAAAAAAAACAACCTAATTAAAAAATGGGGAAATGATCTGAATAGACACTTCTCTGAAGAAGACAGACAGATGGCCAAAAGTCATATGAAAAGATACTCAATGTCATTAATCATCAGAAAAATGCTAAAACCACAATGGGATACCATCTCACAGCTGTCAAAGTGACAATCATCCATAAATCAACAAGCAAGTGCTGGTGAGGATTGGAGAAAGGGAAACTCTTTTGTACTCTGGTGGGAATACAGGTTGGTGCAGCCACTATGGGAAGCAGCATGAAGATACCTCAAAAAATTAAAAATGGATCTGCCTTTTGACCCAGCGATCCCACTTCCAGAAGTATATCTGAAGGAACCCAAAGCACTAATTCAAAAGAACCTAAGCACCCTTGTGTTCATTTCAGCATTATTTACAATTGCCAAGATATGGAAGCAGCCCAAGTGTCCGTTAGTGGATGAGTGGATAAAACACCTATAGATCATTTATCCAATGAAATAGTATTTGACCTTCAAAAAGAAAATTTAACCTTTTGTGACAGTATGGATGGACATGGAGAAAATTATGCTAAGTGAAATAAACCAGTCAGAGAAAGACAAACACCATATGATTTCACTCATATGTGGATTCTAATGAACAAACTGAACTCAGCAAGGAAAATGGGGACAAACTCAGATAAAGAGCAGGATGACAGCTAGTGGGGGAGGGAGGTGAGGACATGGAGAGACTGAACAAAAGGAAAAAGGACTCATGGGCAAGGCAACAGTGAGCTGATTTCAGGGGGCATAGGGCTGTGAGTGGACTAAATGGTAATAGGAGAAAATAAAATAAAAAAAATTTTAAAACACCAGAAATTTCACTTGCATTGAAAAGAGGTCATAAAGCTTCATGGGCTCTATGCCCATGCCTGGACGTGCCCGAGGTCCTTCATTCCTCTATCTAGAAAGATGGCCACTCAGAAAATACGTTTGGCTCTTGAGCAATGCTAGGTATAGTGGTGCCAATCCCCCCACAGTTGAAAACTTGCATATAACCTTTGGCTCCCTCAGCACTTAATTATTAATAGCTTACTGTTGACCAGAAACATACTGATAGTCGATTAACACATATTTTGTATTTATACATGTATATGCTACACACTGTGTTATAATAAAGTATGCTGAAGAAAATGTTATTAAGAAAATCATAAGGAAAACAAATTTACAGTATTTATTGAAAAAAAAAAAACAAACCCCTGCATATAAGTGGATCCACTCAGTCAAATCCATGTTGTTCAAGACTCAATTATACTACACAAGTACCCTGCAACACACACACACACACTCCTCCAACCTGTACTTCTTAAATACTTTATAAAAAAGAAACTAAAAATAAACCTTAAATACAACACATATTTGTAACCTGTGTTTTGTTCTAATTAAGGAAGGAAGAGTAGCTGGTATAATTCAGATATGAACATTTTCAATAATCTGTCTGGACTGATACACTCTGGGTCACTATTAGCAAAAGAAAACTATCAAGCTAAGCAAGAGAGTGATTTGTAAGAACAAATAAAATGAGCAAAACCAATCTGAGCAGTAACAATGTAAACCTGGGTCACCACCAAATCCTTACACCCACTGTGGTGTAGGCTCGGGTTCCCCTGCCCTCTTTAAATATGCTGCTAGCGGGCTTGTCTGCGCGTCTGTCCAAGGGAGCAATCTCACATCTCCTGCTTATGCGCAACAACCAACTAAATACTGTTCTCTAATAATTATACATCTAGGTCTTACTTCCAAAAAGTTTGACAATAATTAAGTATCCTTAGACTCAAATTATACAGAAGCCCTCAGGTCATTGTGAGCACCAGCCAACATTGTCCCGCCTGGCAGGCCCTGCACTCAAAAGAGCAGCAGCCTCCAGTGCCCGCGGCGAGTGCAGCCAGGCTGCCTGGATGCTTTTCCACCGCAGCAAGTCCGCCCTGGGTACAGTTCTGAGTGCTTTGCATGGAAAGGCGCTCCATAAGCGATGAGACCTTTTCATTCTCTAAAGAAATATGTATTTTTAACACCTTTTTAAGCCTCAGGTCAAGAAATCACTTCTATGGTTTGTAGGAGAAAATTTTAAAAAATACTCAGGTAACTGAAAAAACATCTTCTGAAATGCAAAAATTAGAAAGCAAATAAAAAGCAGAATCAAATAAAATAGAAAAAAATGTCTTAAGGGAAATTTCTCTGTGACATATTCTAAATTTATTCTACCACCTTCAAACAAAGTAACTTGCTTATATTTGAACATGTCTCTACTCTAGGAATGGAAGGTAGCCTTAAAAGATTTATTAATTTCTAGTTTAATTATTTCTATAGCTGTTCATTTGTATCCTTTGGTACAATTATAGACTCTTGGTACTAACTGAAACATCCACTAACCATGTGTCTTAAAATCACATTCCAACAGTAACAGAAAGGGCTGCCCTTCTGCCTTACCTGCTCCCAGGGGTGCAAAAGTGCTATGTTGAAACATGGATCATTTTGAGCAAATGTCATGTCGATAGTAATGGCTTAATATTGAGTTTTTCTTTTCTTCTTTGTTACTTAATGAAAAGTCTAAACTGTAACAGAACTGTAACATGTATGCTATCTTCATTTTACAGCATTGGTATCAGTTGCCAAAATAAAGTTCTGAGATATGCAGCTTAAATATTTTATGAAAAATGCCTCCTCCAACAGAAATGTTAATAATTTAATACATGATAGACTATATATTAAGTTTCAGATACAGTTACTTAGTAATATTTTTGTATTTGGCATGAAAGCTTAGTAGATCATTCCTTTGCTGCATACTTGGATTTAAAATGTTTCTTTTTCCTGCAAAATTATGGCTGCATAAAATATGTCATAGTAGATACTAATTTTAAAATGGTTTTCTGATTTTTTTTTTTCCCCTTAATCCAGAGAATGGAAAGCATGCTTTTGAGCTATGCCAACATATCTTGCCAAAGCTTGATTTTGATGTTAAATTATTAGGCCCATACATAGCTAGCTGTGTGGTTCCATTTAGTCTAATACTTTCTGAGACATTGGGGGAAATCTCCAGGACAAGCATGGGGTCTGGTATGTCACGGAGAGGGCAACACTCTCTGGGCAGACTGTCCTCATAGGCTCTCCCTGCATAGGGTTATTGGCTCGGAGGTAGTGGCTGAAAACAGTATCTATCACCAACAGCTGTATCCTGATGTTCAGACAATCTGTGCTCCTTAAACATGATATTTCGTTACTTCTTTCAAACACAGTTTATTTTTCTCTTTTCAACACCCAAACTACCACTTTTGTATCTTCATTCAACCAAGACTTTTTAAATAGTTGGAGGGCATTAATCATGCTATACAAAATCCTTTTACTGTAATTATTGGTGTTATTATTATCCTAGTTATCTACAACACTGATAAATCCAATTTCTATATTAAACTGCACCATGGAAATGCAGTTAATGGAATATGCTTTAATGCTACCTAGAATGTCTGCTGCCTTGCTGATAAAAAAGAACTCTGAAATGTATGTATACTACAGGATGTTCTCCATTTCATGTTGTATTTTTCATACTTAATTTTGGTGTTGAACTTCTTTTTCTAAAATGTTGCAAAATTTCCCCTATGAGTAGGAATTAAGTTCACCAACTTCATTTTTGTATTCAATTTCAGACAAACTGGGGCTAGATATGTGAGAGAAAAGAACAGCTATTGAAAATCACATTTCTAAGCACCATGCATTGCAGGAAATACAAAGAACAGACATGAATTTTTGCTTTTAAGAAGCTTACAACTGTCCTGGCTGGTGTAGTTCAGGGCGCTGGAAGTCACCCTGTAAACCAAAAAGTTGCCAGTTTGATTTCTCATCAGGGCACATGCCTGGGTTGTGGACCAGGTCCCTGGTTGGAGGCGTGGAGAAGCAACCGGTTTCTCTCACATCCATGTTTCTCTCCCTCTTTTTTCCCTTCCTTTCCTCTCTAAAAATAAATAAATAAAATCTCTTAAAGGAATAATGGGGATCTTAAAGAAAAAAAAAGCTTACAACTACAGAGCAAGACCAAATGTAGAACAGAATGTAGGAAGGAGTACACTGTGTTTCCCATGATGGTGACAAAAGCAAAGAAAACACAGCCTGGGAGAAGGTGCAGAGCAAGAGGAGACAAAGGGAGCTGGATATTCTGGTAATAAACTTGAAGTTGAACATTCAGATTTTAATGAGAAACTTCTGGCAACCCTAAGGAGATGACACATAATCCAAAGATGGATAGAGAAGAAAACTCTGAGGGGCCAGTGTTCCCCCTCTCCACCAGGGACTGAATGGAGAAAAATTGGCAGTCTACGATTTAAATAAAGAGAAAAAGAACACAATTCTGATAGTGAGACTTATTAAACAAATAATGGACTAGGTTATTAAAAAACCTGAAAATGTCATTGTGGGAACCTTTAAAACTAGGATGTATTTTCAACAGCCTAAAGAATGAAGCAAATGAGATGCAGAGCATCTAGCAAACAGAAACCACAGTGCACAAACAACCGAAGAGTGAATAAAGGTTTCCACATGCCTCTGCCTGACATTCTCTTTCCAGCCCTGATGGCCACGGTGAGCTGTCAGGCTCCTCCACAAAGTCCCTGCTGACCCACAGCAGGCATACGTGACATGGCCAGCCAGAGGAGCTCAGACTGTACTCCAAGAGGCAAACATCAGCTCCTGGGTGACACCAAACGACGCTAGATTCATTTGCAGAATCCTTGACAAACTCGAGTCCACCTGCTCAAACTTTAAGTTTGGAATCATGGGAAAAGTTGGGACAGCTGTAACTGAACAACAATGAAATTTAAAAAAAAAAAGTATATATATATATATATATATATATATATATATATATATATAAATAAAGAAACTGTTTAGCTTTTAAAGGTAGTTTAGAATACTCTGTAAGTCAGTCCCAAGTCGATTCATTCAATAGTTTCACCAGTGCTTCGTCTTGCATTTGGTGGTGGGTAACACAGCTACACGAGACAGTCACAACCTTGAGGAAGAGGCAGGTAAATAATTACTTATGCATCAGAGCGACAAATGTTAGGACAGAGGTAAGCCCAGAATGTGTGGGAAGTATGGATGGTGGACACTGACCCCAGAGAGAGGGTACAGGGAAGGCTCATGGACTGACACTGGGTGATGCTGAGAGGAAGAGTCAGGCAGCAAGGACAGGGGAGAAAGGCTCGCTCTCTACACAATGGGCCTGGCATGTTTGAAGGCATTACTGCCCACAACAAAAGATGATCGTGCCAAGCCTGCAGCAGTAGAAGATTGGTAGAATCACAATCTCCACTTGCGTCGGACTTGCCTTCTAGCATCAAGGCTGCTTTTCAAAATTCTTAAGTAAGACCTTCAACCTTGATTAGAGCACTGTCATATGAATATGTATTTTCTGGCTGTCTGGGATAATGTGTTAGAGATGGAATTCCAATGCCCTTTGATTGACCAATGGCTACTAAGAACTATAACCAAGCCAAGTTCTCTTATCTAAACATTCTAAATGTAGGGATGGATATCTAAATAGAAAACATGATTAAGTTGATCACTGTTTTCTTTCACCACAAACACTCACTTTTTATTCATGACATATATTCTCATATGTATACACATGGATTTATACATTCTATCCATCGATCAATATAGAAAGTGTCACACTGAATATATGATTTGATAAAGCTAGAATTCAAACTTTATCAAGAAAAAGAAGCTTGATGAATTTTTAAAATTCTCTGCGTATGCATCAGCTCAAGTATAACACTCAAAGTAAAGACCATGAAGATTGTTTTTTTAAGTTCATCACCCATGGAGGCCTTCCCAGCAGCCACATGTAGCACTTGGTCCTCTCATCTTCTGTCAGCATTGCTAAGAGATGGCAGATGCTAAGTATGGATAAGATCTCTGAGGGGATCAAAATACAGAAATCTCAAAAAGTGATATAAGTACAATTTGTGGAAGAAAGGGAGGAATATTAAAGTATGGCTAGTAAAAACATGGCATTTGTATAAGCTGCACGACCCACACACATCCCTGTTTCTTTTCAGCACCCAAAACTTCACAGTCACCCTCCCTGCTCCTGCCAAAGATGTGTAAAACAGAAGCTGTCCGCACATGGAATCTTCAGACGTGCCTCCTGGGTCAGAGTCCTGAACTCAAACCCTCACTTCTCTGGGATCTTTCCAATGACTTCTCCCCATTTTTCTTTTCCCCATCTCTCAGCCCTTACGAAAGATTTAACTAAAAGACTCTGATTTTTAGACAGGCAATTGCTGTTGTAACACAACCTTCTCAAGGGTTAAGTGTAAATGAATCAGAAACATGTGGCTTAAATTTCCCACAAAATTGAATTCATATGGACTTAGATATAAAAGGGAAAATAGTGTTTCCCAAAATGTGGTTTGAGTTTTGAATAACTCCAAATGCTGGGAAAATAGTTTAGTTATTTACTTAGCTTTAAACAATGGCCAGACCCATCCCTGATGCTACAAACTTGTTGTCACAGAATGTGCCACTCATCGGAGAGACTACATACATGGTGATTAAACATCACCTTTGAAATTGATAAGAGTCCAACCGAATCAGCTGAGAACACTAAATGCCCACCATGAATAACTGAGAAAAGTGATTTCTACCACTGAATGTGCACGTGCATTATTTGGGGGCCTAATGAAAATGTGATTCTGATTCGGTAGGTCTCTGGTGGGGCCTGAGATTTAGCTATGTTTATAATAAACTCCCAGGTGATGGGGCGCTGCTGGTCCACAGGCCACACCTGAGCTGCCAGGATTGCACTCACCCATCCTCTCTCACCTCTCACCACACTTCATTTACGCTTTTTCAATTACACTAAGTTTCATTTACACTAAGTGATGTGTCTCCAAGCTTCCTGAGATTCCAAGGTGTTTGATGACCAGAAAAAAAAAATAACCCCAGTAAAATTACATCAACGGGAATTAAAATACTCTGCTAAAAAGGTATAGATAATTGCTGTGAACTTTACAACAACTGCCACTGATTAGAAGTGATGAGTAATGTATTCATTATCACAAATGAACAATGGGAAAACAAATAAGAAACAATAAATATTCATCATGACCAACTCTGCAAACTGCTTTATATCCTACCCCAATGAGAATCCTTTCGGAAAATCTTCCAGATCACAGCAGACTTCAGAGTATGGCCTATTTTGAATCTAAGCACTTTGTTGTTTACCACATGACTAATTAGGAATGTCTAGTCGTATCGCGCACATTAATTTTTCACAACCAGATTTTAATCTCTGTGAGGGTGTGGACCATATCTTTTTCATTCTGAATTCCCCAGAGTCCCTCAGAATGCTTTCTTAGTTGACTATGAAATAAACTGCCTGCCCTGGATAGCCATACAGAGTCCTGGGAGGCCAAGGCCACCCAAACAGTCACACCCACTCACACTAAGTTAGAATTCACACTGTTCAAACTGTAACAAATCCACTTCTACTGTCACTGGAGGCAGTGGTTGAGGGCAGGGATGGATGTTGGAGTTAGGCCAGGAAACCTCCAATGTTCTGAGAAAACATTCAATACTATCTACAAGGCTTGATGAAACATTTGGAATTTCTTTCCTCCTCTAGGGGTTGCATGGGCCCATTTTTTATACATGCAACTTTACAGGAAACTTGTTAGGATGAAGAATGCTACCATTTCCTCGTGGGTAAACTACAGCAGAGGAGCAGCTTACTTCATGTATACCACCTGCACACCGGCACAAAGGCAAGGCTAAGGAAGAATTTATCAAACCCTCCAACTTCTATCCCATTATTTTCACCCTTATGGCAGGAGGACATGTATTTGACTGCTTTGGGAAGGGCAAGGTCATTCCCAGGTCCTGAAAAGCCCATTCACACAGCCACTCAGTCACTGCCCTTCATTTTCCATGTTTGACCACTTGGGCAAACAGCACAGAAAGTCCTCTTATTATAGCCCTTGGTCAACAAGTGGGTGTGGCCCCAAGAATTCTACATCTTGGCTCCTCTCCCAGCTCTGAGTTGTTCTGCAGTGGGACAACCCAAGGCCATTGCCCCCCCCAAAGTAGATTCTGCTTCTCCGCTCAGGCATGGAAAGGAAGCACTTCCTCCTATCAGCATGTCACATAATTGGCCATGGAAGCAATGTCATGTGTGTTGGCTGGGTGGGTGGACTGTTACATCTCTGTGTCAGGAATATCGCCAAGTACAATAATGCTTTCTAGGAAGATGTATCCAGGCTTATATGTGGCCAAATAGAAATAAACTTAAGTGTTATCTGCGTGAGTAGGATGGCTCGAAATAGATATTTTGAAGGATCCATCCTTCAAGTATTAAACAAACTGCAACTATACACATAGTGTTATGGTAGACTAAGTCTGGGGACAGTGCAGATTTTTTTTCTTATTTTTAAAGCTAAGAAATTTGCAATCTAGTTGGGAATATATGTGCATACAAGCAGGTAAGTGACTTCACAGAGCCAAGGGGGTGAATATAAGAGATATATTGAAATGACATCAATTATGAGAAAAAAGTGCTTTAACTATGTCCTGAAGATCAGGAAAATGTGTAAAGAGAGGGCTGGAATAGCATTCCAGACTGGGGATCAGGAAACCCTGATGCTCAAATACAATGAGCCAACCTGTCTGGCTGGTGCAAAAAAGGACAATATCTGGTAGAAATTTGGGTTGTGGATAAAATAAGAAAATCATCAAATCAAAGAGCTTGGATACCATTCAGTAGATGGATGTTTCTTCAAACAGTGTTTCTCGGAAAGCTAAGATTCTACAGAGGTGACTTAATATTTTCAAGACTTATATTAAGAATAAAGAAATGTAACACCTTTGACCATAAAACTAAGTTTGCACTAATAAAATTATTTTGATCAGTTTTCTATGCTGAAGTTCCACACACTATTGAGAATAAAGAACGATACTGATAATGGAGAGCTACCTTCTTTGTCATCACTTCAACATTCAAGTACTTTATTTTACTTTTAATACAAATTCATTTCAAAATTAATTAAAAATTCACCGTATTTTTAAAACAATATAAGTATTTAACGTGACACTGGAGTTATTACCAGTATCAGCACTATTTATTATATCAGTCTGGCTACATCACATTATACGATGAGAACTAATTAAATCATAGCATGTACCACTATGGGTTTAACTGCACATGGTCAAAAGAATCACTTGCTTACCCTGATCATGTGCTCTTCAGTACAAAATTCACATTAACTTCATGAAGAATTAAGCACCAGGCAGGGATAATAGATGATGGGCTTTTGTCCTTGATGACTCTAAACAAAGATTTTAATTTCAGTTTTGCATCTCATTCAGAAAATTCCCACGGCAGTCTGGAAAAGTCCTGCTTACGTTTTCTCTGTGTGTGGAGCTCAGGGCGGGATGAGGGGAGTGGTGCATTAATGTAAGTGAATATTTATGTGTCTGAACCAAAGGAAATCATGCCCAGTCATAAAGGAAATTAAAAGTAAACTTAAATATGCTTCCATATGCCAGTGCAAGGGCTCCAGAGATGTATCATAAACTTGCACATTTAAACTGTCTACAAGAATTGTTTATTCAAAAAGTGTACCAAGCAATTTTATCGTCATCATCACATAAAATGAAATGTATTTGCACTTGGGGGAAAACAGCCCTCAGGCAAGCAATGGGATATTTTATTTAGATATTTAAGTATCAGACAATTTATAATAAATGAACATTCTGGATTTTAAGAAGCCTAATAAAGCTACTACTTTCTCTTGAGTTTGAAGATAATATGGAATGAATGATATAGGAGATATAAGAAAGGGAATTTTAGACAATCAGTTTTATGGGATGATTGAGAATTTTAAAGTTATATTATCAATTTAAGTGTTAACTACCCCCAGATCAATTCACCTGAATCCCTTATATTACTACCCAGAAAACAGGGACTAAGTAGCATTCTCTTCCTCTCACTGGATCCAGATGACTCCCAAACAGTGACTTCAGTCACTAAGCATCGTTCATACAGTCGTTGAAAACAATCCAGAAATGGATAAATAGTATGTAATTCAAGTATTTAACAAATCTGTTTCTCTAAAACTTTATTTCATATTTTTATAGTTAAAAGAAATAATTCTAATTTGACAATTTTAACATAAGGTGTTATGATTAAAAAAGAGGTCCCCGCTACTGGCTGGCTCCTGAGATGACTAGGTCTGAACACCTATGGGCGGCAGCAGCGGCCACGTCCCTTCCTTGATTTATTACATCCAAGAAAATAAAATAAGTTGGAATCAATTTCATTTTAATTCCAATTAAAAAAAACAACAATTATGCTCTGCAATCAAATGAGTCATGGACTTTTAAACCAAGAGGATGCAAAAACAGGGATTTTAAGTATTACAAGTATGTAATGTAGTTCATACAATGTTAAAGAGAACATGTAAAATGGGGAAAGAGCAAAAGAGCACTGGAGATTAAATTCATAGAAGTGCTTGTTAGCAGAAGATCCACTTGTTTATTGAGAGACAGTCTCAATTAGCTGATTGTTGAACTGGATAATTTGTTTATTGTTTCCACTTTGAGAGAAGGTTTTCTTACGTATTTGAACCAAAATAATGGGCCCAGTGGTGTTGGGTTTTGTCTCTAGGGCAGCTCCTGCCACCTGTACCAGGGCCTGCGAGCCCCTCCCCGCCCCATAACGGACTGCCAGTCACTCTACGGCATCAGCAGAAGCCTTGGAAGAAGCCCGAACTTTTGGGGCAAGGCACTTGGGTGTTCAAAGGTTGGTGTAATCTGATCTGAAAATGACTACAATTAAAACACACACACACACACACAAGCTTGAAAATGGTAAACCCTGCTACAGGGATTAACAAATTCAACCAATCATAAAAGTTTACATGACAAAGCAACTGAACTCACAGAGCTTTCCTTGGTTTAAAAGACTGTCAGTGGGAAGTGATTTGCAATTGTGTATGAAGTTGTTTTTCTCTTTAAAAATTCTTCCTTGGGAGGAGTGGGGTTGAAGGAACCTGTTCTACTATTTGTTATTATAAATGTCTTGATCTTAAAATCTAAGGCTGGTATATATAGGCATGCTGGAAGGCAAGAAAACAGTGAAAGGTCTTGCGGTATTTAAAGAATATACCAGCTATTTAAGATCGCACCCCAGCACAGCAGATGTTGGAGGCAAGCAGTAGAAAACACTACAAGCTATCAACACCATTCCACCCTGCACCCTTCCTCTCTCCCACTCTCTGCCTACGTGGCTACTGTGCTATTATCCCTTTTGTGGGATCATCCTTGGTCTAAACCTCTTTTAGAACTGTGATTTTCCTCATTGACCTTGTAGAATAAGATAAAAGGTAGGGCAAACACCTTCAAAATTGGCATGTATTTCATCATCCAGATTTCAAAATGTCCAAGGAGGAAAACCTCTATCTTAGACCAAAAAAAAAAAAAAAAAAAAAAAATTTTAAAGTCATTCTTTATTCTCTCTGATTCGGTCTGCTCCCCGGGTTGCCAGCTTTCAAGCCTGACCCTTCCTTGATATGCACTTATTGTCACCAAACCTCAACCCACTGGGCAATTAGAACACAAGAACTGCTTTCCAACCACCCTGTTTCAGTGGAACGTAGGATCAAGGAGTTCCTTTGAAAGCAGGAAGCCTGCGCCAGCCTCGGGAACATCACAGCTGCTTTCAAGATCCTGTGACATCCGCCCTCACAGTTAGTAGAGCAACACCAGGGAGAGGGAGAGCTCGCTTCCGCAGCCCTCCCCACTGAATCTGCGCCTGCTGCCTTTCTTTTCCCTGATGCGCAGGTCTCTAGCCCTCAGCCTCAGACCTGATGAAGTTAATTTACACACACACTATTATCATTGCCCTGAGGCATACTAATAAAATAAAACCTTAAGTATACATATCAATGTCCGCAGAAGTATTTTTCTACTGTCTTTGCTAAAAACAAAATAGCATAAATGAAATTTTTGTTTGACCAAAGGGGTCTAATTAGAACAACCCATTTTGGTTGTTCTAATTGTTTGGTTTGTTCTAATTGTTACAGATTGGTTGTAAACCAATCTGTAAACGTGTGTTGATAGAGGCTTGGAATAAAAGAGGCATCTTGAATAAGCTGAACCTTCTCTGATAAAATGAACAGTGACACTGGTAAACTTTCTTCAAACATAATTATCTACAGCAGAGTTGACTTCTTTTATTTATAACCCAAGACCAGCAAATGGAAATGCTAAGATTTCAGCACCAAAACAGGAGATTAATTTAAGTCAAGGCGTTCTGGAAACAAGTCAGCTATGTGGACAGCTCACACACAGTCCACTTTCCATCAGACTGCATAGATGTTGCCAACATTTTTCCTTTTTAAGACAATGAATTTTACTATCTGTGCAAAATAAAGAAACCTATGAGAGGAAGCATGCTTCACAAACACTGACCTTTATTGTGAGAATTTCTCCTAAGGAAAAACAGGAATAAGCAGACACCTCAGATTCTCCTAACTAAATGGTCTCTGTTGCATTACCTGCAACCACGGCACAGAACACAAGAACCTCCATCTGCACCTGTCGCGTAGTGCTGGTCCTTGAGGCAGGGGTGGGTCTACAAAGAAATGTACATTTGCCAACTCTCAAGAAGAATGGTTTGTGGTAGAATGAGGGGAAACATTTTTGGCCATAATAGAGTAATTTTAACTTCCTGAAATTTGCACAGTGATCAACTAATACAGTACTTGTATAATTTTAAGAAGCGCCCAGTGTATTATTACAAAACTTTCACTAATAATGGAATTGAGGTTAAAAAATAATAAATGATTTGGTTAAGATGTGACAGGAAACAAGCATCAGAGTCAGGACTCCATGCTGGTGCCTGAAGCTGGGCAATGGCTCATGGCTTCTTCATGTCACCCAGACAGCTGGGGCCTCACCACTCATGGGAACTAAGAGGGGGAAATCAAGGGAAACACCAAGTTGGGGTGAGGGGAGGTGTTGGCATTTCTTCCTGCCCTTCTAACCCAGAAAGAACACAAGGGAAATTTGTGAGCAGCAAGTGTTTGCACGCTCCCCCACACAGTTAAAGATTGTATTTTATATTTTACTGCAGGTCACAGATGTCCTAAGTAGCTGCATCCATAGGTAAGTATGAAGATCTGGAAGGACAGCCCTCTGGTGGAACATTTTGGCTGTGTGACTGCAGCTGAGATGAACTAGACTTCTTCAACGTGGGAAAGCCTGTGAGTGCAGATGGTGTGGGGCAGAGGGAATGGTTTCTATCACTGGGGTAACACGAGAAACCTGAGTGTTTTAGTGGTGGAAAAGCAAAGCTTCATATAAATCAACTCAAAATGTAAACATACCACTTAAATATTAATCAAGATAATTATAGAAAAACAGTCCAAGAAATCTCTGTAACAATCCAAGATAAATAAATGTCCCCAGACTAAAAAAACTCAGAACTAATTTGTTCATAATGTAACTTGACTGTCTTCACATAACTCATACCAAATACCATATACTTGGCTCTATCTGTTTTAAATGAAATGATTTCTAGTTGTTATGTAATTCTAATCCAGCAAACCTACACAAAACACACATTCAGGCTCATGAAAGTAGAAGGAAGGTTAAGTCCAAAGTAAAAAGCAATGAAAAAGCAGGCTCTGTCAAACAAAACCCCATTACATTTTTAATAGAACCTCTTCCTCAACTGCTTCCTTGAGAAACATGTAAATGAAATGAAGAGGCACATATGCAGGGAGTAGGTATGTACAGGCCAGACTGGTTAATAATACAGATGTCAATAATTTAGGGAGACAGGAAAGTGAGAAAGGCTAGTTCTCAGTACCTGCAGAGAGTCAAGTCTCTCCTGAGTGGTTTGAGATGTAATTTTATTGAGTCAGTGTGGTCATAAGTGATCGCTAGAGAGGAGGGGGAGTTGAGTTCAAAATGACAACAAGTACTTGAATATTACATGGTGATCTGGGGAAACAGAACTGCAGACAGAAGAAACAGCAAGTGCAAAGGCCCTGAGCCAACAACAAATGTAAATACTTGTGGACCAGAAACAAAGCCTCAGTGGCTAAAGCACCAATTAGCAAGGGCAACCGTGTCTAGCCCAGTGCTTGGCATACCACTCTGCGTACTCCCAGCTATTCGCTTCCTTTTCTATCCTCTGAGCAATTCAGAATATGGAGGAGAGCTAGGCTAAGACATTCAAGGTTACCTCCTAGGCTCCAATATATTTTTGGTTGCCAGGTGGGCAACTAACATAGGGATTTACTAGCTGTGTGATCTGGAGCCCCTGCTTTACCTTATTAAGCCTCAATGTAAAACGAAGATAGTTACTACTATCTTGATAACATATTGTGCTGATACATACCTGGGACATAACAGGTGTGCAATATTACTGCTGACACAATATAAATAGTCCCAGCTCTTCCAAGTCTCTCTATGAAAAACTCTCTAGTAGATTTTGTTTTGATAGGTCTTTAGCTTCTTGAGACACTTCAGGCTAAAGTGCTAAGACCAATGACAGCAGCCAACCAATTATAAACAATGATCAGTCAGCTCTAAAGTCTTAACTCAGTGGGAAGCTATGATCCAATTAATAAAGATCTGGTTTGTATATTGCTGCACAAAAATATGAATGTGTGATGTCCATTTTACAAGTTAAAAATCATTTATATGCTGAATTCAGAGGGAGAATTAAATTGGTCTTGAAATTTCCTTACTAAACTACATAAAGTACTGCAGAAGAAATAGGCTATAGGACTATAAAGGATGCTTTCAAAAGGTAAATGTAGCCAAGGGTCCCAGCACCATGTTTGTACTCGTTTCTCAGTCTTTGTCTAGTAGGTAAATACAACTTTTCTACTATTGACACATTTTCTTTTCTTTCCTCAGAAATCAGTTAACAATAGAAGCCTACTCCTCTTAACAGCAACAGGTCACTAGTCCTTTTTGGAACCTGCTGACATCTGGTGGGATTGCTCTGAATTTTCCTAATTCAGGAAGTTCCTGTAGGAAATAGTGTGCGTGATCTCTATGTAAATAACTCTTGGTACCTTAGAAATCACTACTGACATTGCATTTGAGAGCCCTTAATGAAGGCTTAGGGCCATATTTTAAAATGAAGATTTTTCCATGGCCAGGTTAAGGAGAGAAGAGAGCAGTTGGTAACAAGATGCATCCTTAGAAACTGCCCCAATTTATTACATTTAGGTCAACTAAATGTGTCAGATAAGAATTTGGTAAATTTACTTCAGCTAACACGGCTCTCCTTCTGAGTACACAAGGCTGATGAAAAGCCAGATGTTTTCAGCCGGTAAAGCCTAACACGACAGCACAGCAAAAGCAGCTGGCAAGGGCCTGAAAGAGTGTGTCTTGCAGGAAGCAGTCCAGCCCTAATGTGTTTGATCTTATATACACGCGCGCACACGCACACACACACACACACACACGCACGCACGGAGCAGGGCGGCCCTTCCTGAGCCCATGCCTGACGGGCAGCTCCAGTGATGACTTTGGGAGCAATAGCATAATCTCATTATTTTCCCTAGAGGTTTAAACTCGTTGAAAGAAACAATAATACACATCGTTTTCTCAAGTATATCTCTCCCTGTATACTAGTTAACTTGAAAGTAATATAAAAATGATTTATCCATTTCATCTGACTTACATCATAGTAGAGAAATATATGTGAACATACATCACAAGAATTCATATACCATTAATTCTTATGACTTGGAAAGAGCTAGACTGAAGTTGGCTTTTAAGCTAATCTATTAAGGGTCTTTGTGCAAATTACTTGAATTTTTTGAAAATTAACATAATGTGAATCTAGCGTAGGATGGGACTGCTATAACCAGTTCTCAGCATTCCAGAAGGACCACCCACTCCACATGACACAGGCCAAGGCTAAATCATGCACAGATCTCACCTGCTCAGCACAAACAAATTCCCTAAGTACTACTAATAAGTAGCATTTTGTTGGTTAAGCTTCAAACTTTATTTCATTAAAAATTCTTCTTTAAGAAAAGTTACAATTCAAACTTTTCACAAATTCTGACAGGCCTTCTAACAGGTGGTGAGAGATTTAACTACACACAGAAGTGGGTTCTTTGGTGCCACATCATTACTATCCTCTATGCAGTGTGTCTTCCTCATAAAATTCAAGTACATAATGTTTGTTGGTAAATTACATACAAATTGCAAAACCATCCCAGTGATCCCAACATCTATGTCAGATAAATGAACTGGGGAAATGAAAATGTTCACATAACATGAACAGATTAAAGAAAACAGAGCTGAGCCCATTAGACCACAAGCAGGGATATGCTTTCCTCACATGGAAGCTCTTGGGCAACCTCAATGTCTAACAGGGAGCAACATTCAAAAACCTGTGTTTGTCCAATAAAGCAGTGATTGAGTAAATGCATCAATGAATTAATGAATCTCAGACCATTCATGCAGCAACGGGCCATACTGGAAATCAGAACTTTTGTAGCCCTTTAATAAAACAGTATAGTCTAGCTGCCATAAGTCCTCCTGCACTGGGTCCATATCTTTACACTGGGGTTTCAAACCTCATACAAGCAGAGCTTTCAAAATGAAGAGACAACAACCAGACACAAAATAGTCATAGATCACACTTCATGACAAATGCCTGGGGTCACAGAAGAGAAACTAAATTGTCAGGTATTAGACCTTCATCCACAGTTGTAGTATCCAGGTTTATTACTCACACAGGCTGATCAACATTCTATCTTAGTTAATCTTTCCCATAAAAATTTCACTCACTCGTCTTGGCTCCAGAGCCCGTCAAGTTCCCTAACTTGCACAGCCACTCTGGCGGGGATCACACCAGCCTGCCTTCATGAGTAGTGATGCCCTGGACTCACAGGGGGTTTACAGAATTAATTAATGTTTGCAAAGTGCTTGTAAATCCACAAGCCAACGGGTATTATATAAATGCAAATTATCAGTATTATTCTGTCTTCCAATGGGGCAGACTGCCCAGAGTGCTTATCATGCCTTATAAGAACACCCAAGTCTTCCTCTGCCGATTTACAGCCCCAGATCACCAAAGCCCACACGTCACCCCTGTTCCAGGTCTTCCTTTCCTTTCTTTTTTTTTTTTTTTTTAACTTATGAAGGAGCTATTTTGGAGTTCTTGGTTCTCGTGCTCAAAGCCTGCAAGAGATCAGAACCTATCATTAAAAACAAATTCCATCTCTAGAAACTATCTTCACGTCTTACTTTCTCATCTTGGAAGGAGATAAGACAGAGGTCTTGACTTTTAGAAAGTACACTACATCCCTTGATGGGACTCTGGAGACCCTGGTTGAATTCCACTTTAAGTGCTTGCATTCGCTGCCCACAAGGTCCTGCTGCTCCAACTGCATGCCATCTTCATTGCCACTTCATCCCTCCAGGGTTCTGCAGTCTCTCTGTTCTGTTTAAACACATGCTGTGCTTCACCTACCATTGCCCTGCCCTCTGGAATAAAGGGGAGCAAGACATTCCACATGAAGACTATCACTTTTAGGACATAGACCCCTGGTTTGTTTTGTTATGTAGATTGGATCAGCCATTAATATATCATGTTTAGACATGTAGTTTTTGCCTTTATCTCTGTTATTTTTACTTTAAACCTAGGAAAACAGTTGAGAGGTTATGTAAGCATTGTCCTGGATCCTGATCCACATAAATCTTTGGCATCTTTGGCAACTTTTACTCAGCTTTGAGAATTCCATTCCTTTGTCCTAAAAAACACTGTCTTTCATATCATGTCCTTAGTATGACACAAGTTTAGGAGCAAAGCTGTCACACAGCACTCCAAACATACTTAGAAGGAGAAATGCTTTAAATTAGTTTTCTTGTATAATAAAAACAGAAACAAAAGGAAAGGAAATAATTTTAAATAGTTCCTTCATTTCTTAGGTATTTGTTGAAGTACTAAATGCAACACAGACATGGTATTTGTTATTTACTTCTCACATTCCTGCTCTATAACACAGAAGTCACTTTGGTAAGAACGGACCAGAACAACTACTCAGGGTTTCATCTCTGAACAAAAGCCGTTACAGGAATGTTGACAGGCCCCAGAGTAGGCAGTAAGTAAGGAGAAATAACAACACTGAAATAGTACAATAGCACCTGACATATCATATTACATTTATATTTATATATATATATATATATATATATACACACACACACATATATGTACACATACAGTATACACATATACTGTATATTATGTTGTAAAATTTCAGTTTCTTTAGAAAGTGCTTTAACATTTTGCTTCACTGAATTTTCACAACAAGCCCATGAATAAAGTATTATATCAATTTTACAGACAAAAAACTTTGCCTTAAAGTAGCTGGGTGATGTGTCCAAGAGTCACATAGCCAGGCAAGGTACATACCTGTACCTGAGCCCAGTGAGCTGCCAGCCATGGAGAAAGTCAGCCCTTTTCACCACTTTAACTCAACTAGGTAGCAAGGTGGGAGGTGACTGGTGAGAGAAGAAATACAGGAAGAGTGGGGTGGGAGGATTATTCTAGTAAAGGTAACACAACTTTTTCAGAAACACTTCAATTTCCAAAGTGCCCCCTGGTCAGAAAGGTTTCTAAACACTGGGATTTGTATCCATTAGCTGAAATCCAAGCTATCCCCCAACTGTTCTGACAGCAGCAGCTCTCTAGAACAAGGTCCCCGGGACTCCGTGGGCAACTCTAAGAGAGGGCATCACAAAGACCAGGGCTGGCCCGAAGTTTTATGCCTCAGTTTTTCTCGAACCAACCCAGACTGAGCTACTCTTCCTGGAGAGCAATGAGGAGAGTGGCTGGGGGCAGGGAGACCTTGGAGCCCATCTGCCTCTCCTTCCCTGGATGTCCAGAGCCTGTCAACCTTCCTTCTCCATGGCCCTGCTCTTGGCAGCCCCTTCTCTACTGTAGCCTTAGTGCCTGATGTCTCCCTTCTCCACTCCAACCCTC
Source organism: Noctilio leporinus (assembly GCA_004026585.1). Taxonomy (NCBI): domain Eukaryota; kingdom Metazoa; phylum Chordata; class Mammalia; order Chiroptera; family Noctilionidae; genus Noctilio; species Noctilio leporinus. The sequence continues at coordinate 42,109 of PVIW01006486.1, forward strand.
CCTAATAGGGCTGACTTCCTATGGACAGAAGCAGGGCTTCATTTTTCTTGGTCTTTTCTATAGTGCTAATTTCAAGCCAGACACAAAAAAATTGGCCACTAAATTAGCTCTGAAGCCCTTTTAGAGTCCACTTTCCTCTCTCCTACTGTTTCACTAATGGTATAAACTCTATTCAACTTTTAAGGACATTAGCTTCCGGAGATGTGAAACTGGGCTAGCTGTTAACAGTGAGCTGGAACTTTAGGTTCAGGATATTTGAGGTCTCGGGCCCAAGCTCTGGCTGTCCTGGGAGTGCGCAGGGGCAGGGAGCAGAGGCTATAAAGAATGGGCCCCCAAGGATGTGGGGCACCTTGCCATTTTGCTCTTTTGCTATTCTGTGAGAACAAGAGGCACAGTGTTGGCCAAGCGTGTGGCAGGGCACTTCAATGCTGGTTGAAGGGCTTCTACAATGACAATTCAGGGAGCTGTCGCTTAAAATTTCCATCTGTTATAATCATGTCTGGAGTTGCATACCAAGGCCCACACATTCCTGGATCCTTCACAAGTACAACAAAAACAGATGCTTGGACGCTCCACTCAGGAACAAAGGAAGGCTTGCTCCTGGTGCTGATTATTTTCTTCTGCATCTCTTCTCACAGGAAAAAAAAAATAATCAAGCCCCAACTTTCATCAAGACATTGCCTAACAGGGCAAATCAACAGACCCCAGGTGGGAATGTCTTAGTGGAAGGAAGCCACAAGCACCTTCAACAAGAGCAGCAGCACGGGCAGTCCTGCAAGCCTATCCCCACCGCTCTTCACACCCACAGTCCTTCCACGATTCCAGTTTTCCCACGTTTGCAGGGTAACCTGCCTTACACGACACTGGCTACTTAACAACAGAGAACTGCCTTACACAACACTCACTGTTCACAGTAATGAACTGCCTTCCAATTGGCAACATGCTGCTTATTCTTCCAGGGCTAACCGTACTCCAAAGCAAAGCTACAACACTTTGTTTATAAGGCATTTAACTAAAGCACTGGAAATCAACTTAGTCAATCAAGATGAGCCATATATTATCTTTCTATTATGTCAATGAAAAGCTCTCTATCACCTTTGCCAGAAAGGGACAGCAAGCTACCTGGGTAAATCCGGCTGAGAGAGGAACATGGACCTGTGCATAATTAGAGTGCTTTAGACCACCTGACAATGGTTTTCCTCTTCTAAAGATACCTCAAGTGAAATGTTCAGAATAAATCATGTGTTAGAATGATCTTCGAAGAGATGAGAGCATACTGACTAATAACTATTTGCAGTAACAGACTCAATTAAAGCAGTATCATCAATTACCTTAAAATTTGGCTTAGAGCAATCACCATAAAATCAGCTGAGTTTGAAGATTCATTGTCTTTTGCTTGTTATTTGTTTTCATCATTTCATTACATTGTTCAATACAGTTGTCCCAATCCCCCCCCCCCATTGTGCTCTCCCATGTGCCCCCAACCCCTGCTCTTTTCACGGCATCAACAGAGAGGCAGGGCTCCGGAGCGGAGCTGTGAGCAAGCACTGCTAGCCTGGTCAGAGTGACGCGAAGGCCTCGCTGAGCACCGTATTGACCCAGACCTTCAACTAAGTAATGATTCTCCCCAGCTTCTACAAAGTAGGAGGTCCCCATGGTAAACAAATGGTTCCCACATATGATACAGGATGAATGTGTCTAATCCAGGAAACATGCTGCCGATGATAAAACACAAAGACAAACTGGGCCAGAAAATAACGACCTGGTAGACCAATGAGCATGAGGTGCATGGGCATTCAAACTTTACATACGTACATACGTGATATGCCCTAGGTTCATCCCCACGGAGTAGGAATAAGAACACCCAGAAATACCCACAACCTACTATATTCACACAGCTGAGTGTGTGGTTTACTCCATCACCTACAACCACAGGGCAACTTGGCGCAGCATGGCTAGTTTGTGGCGATAATGTCCAGTTCCAGCTTCCCAGAAGTGCCACTGTGCTGCCAACACTGTTGCCCTGAGGTACAAATCTGGATGTGCCACTCCTCCCAAGCTCTCCCTGGCCCACCAGGGCTAACCCTAAAGCCCTGTGCGAAGGGCTTCTACCTGGCTCTCTAGCCCTCTGGTGCTCCAGTGTGGTCTGTGGACTCCTGGAGGTCTCCCAGATCCTTTCTAAGGGTCCCCCAGTCAGAACTACTTTATAATAAACTAAGACATTTGTTGCTTTCTTCACTTGGATTAACATTGGCAGTGATGTACAAAGAGAGTGGGAAAATAGCCACCTTTGGCCTTTGGTGCCAAACCATACCATTGGTCACTGTGTGCTGTTCCCTTCCAAGTACATGCAGGAAAACAAACATCAGTTTCACTCTAGCACACCACTGATGAAGCAGTAAATAATCACATTAGTGAATCCTGACCCTGAGCACACATCTTTATAGTATTCTTTCACAGGAAGGCAAGTACACATAGAGCAGCTCTGCCACACACCCAAGTCTTAGGTTTGTGTGAAGGAAAGGCTCTGGGGAGATTGGGTTGCTGTCAAATCAGCCATTTTTTTTTTTACTTTTATAGAACATCATGTTTACTTCTCAGACTTAGTATTTATTTAAAAGGCGTTTTCTTGAAAATGAACAAATGGGGCCTGCCCCTTGGGGGAGAGTTACTGACAATATTAGTTGCCAATGATAAAATATGGGCTTTCAAGTAAAAGTTAGAACTTTGGAAAACTTGTATCTACTGCCTTGCATTTTGTAGCTTCCCGACACAGATTTCTGCTCTCTTTTCTTGTTCTATAAATGTTTCATCACTTAGAATTCAGTGGACCATATTTTCCAGTGACCGATGCATGGTATAACTAAATCCCATGGGGAAAGGGGTTCTGAAAGCAGGAGACATCAATGGTTCAAATGCAAAGGCTCATCCCTGTGGTTTCAGGATTCATAATACGATAGCAGGTAAGAAACTACCACTTACCAAGTTTTGGAGTAGAAAACTAGCCACAATCCATGTACATTATTTTCATGTACTTTGAACAAAACAACCCACTGAACCAGACTGAATGTAGGAGCAGTTATGAGAATCTAGCTGTCTTCTTAATAAACCAGATACTAAATAGCTTTCTAAAAATATAAAACAATGTCAATCTTCTCACACTTTTTATTTTGAAGAATAGTTATGTGCTACTATAAATGATGCTACTGTGTAATGAGTTTATTGTGCTTGATTAAAAAAATAATTTAAAAGTTTCTCAGTTTAAAATTTAAATAAGTAAAATAAAATATCAGTAGATATGTACCCACATAATAAACAAAAAGCCCTCTGAGGGTCTCAATAATTTTTAAGACTGTAATGGGATTCTGAGACCAAAGAGCTTGAGAAGGACTCCTCTGGTCTTATCGTCAAACACAGTTCCTGCCCTCAGGAGCTGAGAGCCTGACCTGAGGACAGACCAGGAGGTAGGAAGGCAGAATTCTGTGTGCTACCTGCTGCAAGCAGAGGCCTGGCATGCAGCAAAGACAGCAAGGCCAATTCAGCCTGGAGGGTGAGAGGAGGAGGAGGCTGACTGAGAAGCAGCTTCCCAGTAGACAAGGAAGACTCCAGTGGGAAAGGGGCATTTTAGGCTGAGAAAACAGGTCCCAAAATAGGAATGACAGGGTTGCTTGCTTGCAAGCCCTGTATGTAAGAGCTGGAGCACAGAAGGCTAGGAAGAACGGAGGGAGATGACTGGTGGACCCAGACCGTCCCTCACCTAAAAGTGGGTAACAGGAATCTGGGAGGCCTGTAATGAGGGCTGTGACAAAGATTTATGCTTTAGGAAAAAACTGTTTTGTTAACAGTAGGGAAAAAGGAGTAAAGAGGTATGTGACAAGAGGTGGGGAGCGCAGTTAGGAAGCTGCTGCAGTAAGTTTAGGTAAGAAATAAGAAAGGCGTAGGCTATGGCATTGGCAACTTGGAAGGAGAGGAGGCCAGATTACAGTCTCATTACCAAAAGAGGCAAAGTAGGAAATGAGTCTGTGTGAAAGAAAGCTACTGGGTGAATTGGGATATTTTGCCTGTGTTGAATGATGGACCTGCAGGGAAAGGCCTATAGGTGGACAGCTGTATGTATTTTGTGCTGTGAATATAATGTGGGCAAAAGCAGGCTTATAGTTGTTCATATGGAAAATAATATAATTCATATATAATAATACAAAAATAACCTGTGTTTCATGTACTCACAACTATAAACCTACTTTTGCCCACCCTGTATAGCAACCACTGGAATAACCAACTGGTTGTGAGGCAGTCACCCAAAGTGCCAAGGAATCCTGAGGAAGAGGGAGGGGGCTTCAAAAGAGGGTAGGCAGACCCCAAGCTCCAAAGGAGAAACATCCCCTGACCCAAGAGGGAAACGCCAATCATTGGGTCTATTCTAATTAAACCCAAATTGTCTTTTTGGATATTTGAAAACAGTCTACCAGTCAGAAGATGGTTTCAATTTACAATCTAAAGGTTCAGTATGGTATGTGCTTCAGCCACGGTGGTGGGTGGGGCAGGGACTGGGACAGAGGAAAAGGAAGGAGAAAAAAAAAAGACTGGCACTGATGCAGCTCACTTTCTGCCTCTGTTGGAAAGAGAACGGTTCCAACCTTCCAAATGAAGAACAACTCTAGTATCAGCACTGCCTTCTAACTCCCTGGGTCAGGTGAGGGAACCCAAGTCCAAAAGAAGGTTTTGTATACTACATGTGATCAAAACTGTTTCATAAGAATGAACTATTTTATCCTGAATCAAGGAAATACGTACTTTGGGCTAAAACAGGGGCTCTGTTGAAATCAGGAAACTTGGTCCGAATGCATAATTTGGTAGAAAGCAAGAACTCTCTTCATAGGAAGAGACCTTTGTGGGCACTGTCAAAGTCAAAGTATCAACCACTTTCCTGTCTGTCTGTCCTTTCGGATGTCATGTCTGGGGTCCAAAATAACACCAATGTATAAGTTTATATCTTCTCAACACAGATCATAAATTACTTAATAATTTTCCTGTTGGTTTGCAAGAATGTTTTCCATTTATTTAAACTAAATGCTTCTAACTGGAGAGCAAATTCCCTTCTTCTTTTGTCCCTAGCTGGACTGGAATGTGCTTAATGTTGCACTGAGTGAAGGTGTCAGCCAACCGAAAGTGAGGTAGGTGGCAGGCACTGGGGGTGGCATGGATGGTGTCTTTCTTGCTTTGCGCAGGCAACCTTCTTAGGATCTAGGGCTTACTAGCTGGCCCAGGTCTTCCGTTTGAAGTATTTCTCCTAACCCATTACATGGAAGTGGCATGGGGGCTTCACATGACTGGGGTAGAAACAGATCCCTACACCCACTCTCCTCACTCCCAAACAATCACTCTTGTCTCCCTTTTCTGTGTTAGCAATAATAGCATTAAAACTAGAACGCGCCTTTCTTACATTCTAACTCCTAGGTTACACTTAATTTTAAGCTTAATGGAGCCAGCACAATCTACAAAAACTGATTTTTTGAAGGAAATAGATCCACTGCCAAGGACAAATCTTCCCTGAATTAACCAAGACCCCTTTTGAATAAAAGAACTAATATTTTCCACTGAAGTACCTAATTTGAATTTAAACATTTCTTTACATGCTACCTTAATTAGATGCACGTTTCTCTCAGCATCTTAATTTTATGCATTTTATTCTTCTAAGAAGCTTGCTAATGAGAATCGCTTTTTTGCATTCATTTACATACAATTTGCAAAAACCTTGAAAGGGATTGTAAATTCATAGATTTCCCCCACTAAATAAAAATGTCATTTCTATGAGGAAACAAACAATGCAGTTTTTCCTTGCTAACCTGTAGTACTTCCAAGACTATGTTGAATATTTGTACACAGAGAGTGCCATTTAACGAGCATCACAGTGGGGAGCTTGCCCCTGCATGTTAATAGCAACAACGAAAAGGCTCCAAACTTCTAATCATCTTAATAGGAATGTGGAGCATCCCCAAGCAGGTGATGCCACCTGAAAAATAGTACTTGTAAAATGCATCTTTCTCACACAATAAGGACATATTTTATCAATTCTAATCTAAAGATTCATTCAATTTAAAAACTATTTCTTTTAGCAATGGGTAGTTTATGTTGTATGGTTCTCACCATAGTTAATTGGATTTTCTCCACATCCCTCTCTTCTCTTGAGCTTGAATTTACATTCACAGTAATTCTGCCATCCCCACAAGAGCAATGACTGGAGCTGGAGGAGCGGTTGCTGTACTCTTTATGTGGGAACATTCAGTTGGCTGTTTTTTAGGGATGGAAGCTGTTGCTACCGCTCTGGTTTTCAATGCCTTGTAGTTCTCCTAACACCTCAGAATAGGGGTGCTCCTCTCCCTGGGACCTTGAGCATGGGCTCTGACAGGTCTCTGAGAATAGACTGCCTGCAGCAGCCATTTGGGCAGGGCTGCAGACAGAGCGAAATGGCAGAAAAAGCTTAAAATACAAGTGCTTTCAAGGTTAAAATTTTCTCTAATTTCATGGGAACATGTAGGGAGCTCCCCACTACGCAGGCATCACAAATAACCACGGCACTTACAGAGGCTCCCTTCACAAATGGGAAATATTCTTAGGTTACTGTTCTGAGCTTCACAGAATAAAGCTACTTGTCCAAAACAAGACATACCTAAGCAAAATTAGAGTTTTGATGTTCTTTTAGTTGTAAAAGAATGTTATGCGGCAGACTGGGTTTATCCTTGATAAACAGTTGAAAAGCCAGATATGAAGGCTGCCCCTGCAGAGCAGGATGGAGGCGCAGGCCCTGCTCTCTGCAGGGAGTTCCCATCCCGGCCCCTCAGCAGCCTCCCGTGCGAGCTGCTGGTCCCCAGCTGCCTCAGTCCTCCTGATGGAAAACCAAGGTCTTGCAGAAAAGGCAAAAACAGATGCTGCACTTCGGTGGGTCTCTCTAAAGTAAACAAATCAGAGAAGTACATGTGAACTCTGGTCTCTGGAAATCAACGAGAGCTGAATTTCCTAAAATAATTCACAAAATTACTGTTTTTTGTTCATTTGTGTTGTTTTTTAAGCAACAGCTTTTTCCCTACTCTGGTGTCAAGGCATTGTTATGTGGGTGATAGGGGTGGACTGTGGATTAAAGATTAAATGCATCTAAATTATCACCCCAATGGAACTACAGCAAAAGGAAAACTTGTTTTTTAATCTAAGTACTTAAGAAAATTTTGTGAACTTAAATTTTATAGTGGGTGTGATCACATATATTAGATATAGTAAAATTTTATGAACTTATCTATTGAGTTAAAATTTCCAAATATGCTTATTTGTTAAACAGATTTACTACTTTTGGTCCAGCACAATAACTGTATGATAGGTTAATGGGAGAATCCAAGTTGTTTTATTTTACAAATAAATGTGCCACATAATGTCCCTTAAGGAAAAACATATCAATAATTAATCAGATACAGTAAACTGCAAAACAATTAATTTCTCCAGTGTTTGTGGTTTCTTCCTTAAATTTTCATCAGAAAAAACAAGATTTTTGTGTGCTCATTTTCATACTTAGACAAATAATCAGATCCTTGGCCCTGACAGTAGACCACCTTCACCACACGGAGCAGTGTCTGCTTGTTTCTTCACCATTCAAGAAGCGTCTGGCACTTAGAAAAGGCATTCTGTGCACATAATGGATAGCACACACACTCACAGAATGCCTGCCGTGAGTACACACACATACACCAAGGTCCTAAAATGAGTATTAACTGAGAGGACATAGCAACACTGTAGGTGCTTATCAGAGAAAAATTCTTTAAAACAGGCACATCAAAAACAGAGACCTAGGGAATATGTATGTATCAAGACAGGAGTCACATTTGGCATCCCCAAGAAATCAGCTTTAGTTTCGAAGACAAGATATATTTATATAACTGAGAATATAAGGCATCATATGTTACATAAAAACTGAGGAGAAACATTTAAAATGTTTTTAGTCATGTAGATAGGCACAAATAGCCCAAACAAAATTTTAGGAAGCATGGTGTCAGAAAACAAGAGGGATTCTGTGCGCACACATGCTCGCTTGCTTGCTCACGCTCTCTTTCTCTCTCTCTCTCTCTCTCTCTCTGTCTCTCACATCACCCACCAACAGAAAAGCTGACCACTTGAGCACTGATACCCTGGACATTTTCACCATCTGTCTAAACCTCAGTATCTTGATATGTGGATAAGAGTAGGAACTCAGAGTCGTGAGAGTGAAATACTGTAAAAATGGGCTGGGTCCACGTAAAGTGCTTATGCAGTGTCTGGTGAACAGATCATGCTTTCAAGTAATAGTAGCTGTAATTGGGCTAATTCACATTAAATTTACCTCACCCCCTCTTAGCCCAAGTAGTCATTCTTATGTCATTTAATTTGTTCTCATCATGACTTTTCCCATCCCCTTAATCAATCCGGTTGCTGGCCTGGGAGGCCCTATGTCTACACTTTCTAGAAATAAGTGACCCAGATGGAGTTCAGTGTCACAGTTCCCATGAGGTGACACAGAATGCAATGTCTACAACTCAGCTTTGTGAGAGATACAAGGCTTTGTAGAGAGTGCACTGAATTGTGCCAGTTTCTACCTATCAAATCTAATTAAAGAGTCACTTTATCACCATTATTCTTAATTCTCTGAATCTCCTTGTATCATGGACTAGTTCTTAGGTTTATGGAGATTTTTGATCATTCGAGGCATGTTCCTAACTACTTCCTGTCAAACTGAACAATGTGTGAAGTAAACAGGCTCTTCATAGAAGCTTAGAGCACATTCAGACAAGAACAACAGTGGTTGTTCCTGTTCCTTACTTTAACTTTATTATCCTTTATATTACAATTACTTTGTACCCTTTCTGTTCTGGTTACTAAAGTTAAGAGAAAGACCAGAGCCATTGCCAGTGTGGCTCAGTGGGTTAAGGCATTGTCCCACAAACTGTAAGGCCAGTGGTTCAATTCCTGGTCAGGACACATGCCTGGGTTGTGGGCTAGGTCCCTGGTTTGGGGTATGCAAGAGGCAACTGGTCAGTGTTCCTCTCCCACATCCATGTGTCTCTTCTGCTCTTTCCCCCTCCCTTCCCCCCTGTCTAAAAATAAACAAAAAAAAATTTTTTTTAAAGAGGAAGACCAACGCCCTGGCTGGTAGCACAGTGGATAAGGTGCCGGCCTGCAAACCCAAATGTCGCAGGTTCGATTCCCCAGCCAGGGCACATAACCAGGTTGCAAACCAGGTCTCCGGTCAGGTCCGTGGCTGGAGGCAGGTGAAACGCAACTATACATTGATGTCTCTCTCCCTCACTGCCTCTCTCCCTTCCCCTCTTTCTAAAAATAATGAAATAAAATCTTAAAAAAATAAAATAAAAAACATTAAAAAAAGAGAAAAAAAAGAGGAAGACCAGAGCCAAAAGACCAGTATCTGTGTCACATCCTATGTGTGCCTCCCTAGCTGATTGCTTTGTTGATGCCACAATGTAGCATGGGCTTTGTATGTCTATCTCTATGAAATGGTTGGTTGTGTCTGGAAGCAAGTAGATATTATTCTTTATCACCTGTTCTTTCCCATCTGCACTCACCAGACAAGAAAATACTCAGTTCCAAACTAAGTTAAATAAATTTGAAAATCTTACAGTCTTTAAATAATTTTATTTCTAATTTAAAGAAATAAGCATGCACTCACACACAGACATCTAGTTCATAATCTTGAACAACTTATTACAGTGACCAAATACTATATATCTATTCTTAGGAAAAACATTTGCTTATTTTAAAATTTAGTTGGCTTCTGAGCACTCACAGATGGTCTTAATGCTTAATTACTCAGTCTGAGGGACTGATTAGACCAGAAGTGGAATGAAACCTTCAACCTCCTGATTTTGTCCTATCAGTACTCATTTCATAATGAACTCATTGTTTTCCTCCAAGAAAAAACAATGACCACCTGCCCACCTCCACTAACCAAATGAAACCAAACCAAACCCTTCTCCACCAGCCTCCAAGTTCCTGTCATGTGTTCCTTCATCAAACCAACAATGCAACCATCATTGGTTTGGGTTTAATTACTCTGGGTCATAAGAATTGCTCTAGCCCTTCTCTCTTACCAGGAGTACACTGAGTGAACTAGCAAATCCAGGACTTCAGGTTAACACATCAAAGTATTTTCTAACATGAATTAAACAGTTATTTGTTTGAATTTTCCATTATAGTGTAACCTTAGCTCCAACTTCAGAATGTGAATGTTTTTATTTAATAAAAAGGATGAGAAGTGCTCTTAGACCTTGACATTCAAAAGACAGCTCTTAACATTAGTAATGATAGCAGCAAGTTTTTAGAAATGGTACAGTAAATAAAACTGGGGAAAAAATTCTGTAAGCCACACACATGCATAATTTCTATTTAGCTTAAAATTTAAAAGTGTTTTATTACAAACAACCATAATAAATTTAGATAATACCTTTATATTAAAAAAGTTAAAATCACTGATATTCCTGGCAAGTATGATTTTGTTCTTGTCTTTCCCCCTTATAGTCAACGTTCAATTAGTGATTCAGTGAAAGATTTATCTTAGATCAATAAGTTCCACTTGAGTGCTGATTTAACTAAAATTAACTTAAAATCCAGAAGAATGTCCAACTGAGATCGCTCACTGGCATGTGTACATACACGTAGAAAGATATTTGAAAGAACAGCCCTAGAGGGATGTTAGTAGGACATGGGATCATCTTTACTTATTTTTAAACTTTGGTTGTGTTTTTGCTCTTTTAATAATAAAAATTATTCCTTTTATAAAATATATCATGATAAAATAAAATGATTCTATTTTGGTTGATAATTTTCATTGGCTGTTATTTTGCTTTACAACAATCAATTGAACCCAAAATCGCTCTGACATCTCTTTGTAGATTAAAAAATTGTCAAAAGCAGTTGATTCCTTCAAAGGGTGTCATAAAACAGGGAACCACAAAGGAAAAGTACAATTGCCAGATTAACCCTCACACCTTGAACTGGTTTGGGCAGTGACTCGATAGCTTTGCACTGTACAGGGTGGGACAAAAATAGGTTTACAGTTGTTCGTATGGTAAATAATACAATGATTAATAAGTAAAAATTAAGAATAAACTCTGTATTTCATGTAATCACAACTGTAAACTTACTTTTTCCCCACTTTGTACTAATGTGCATGTCACTCTGCCCCATATGGAGGTGGACTGTTCGAATTAAAAAAAGGACTGACAACAACATGGAAAAGTCACAGACATGCCACACACAGGCCTGGAGCAAGGACCTTCCCACAGTGTGAGGACCACAAGGTAACAACCAGTGCTCTGAGCTGACAGTCCCTGGTGGCTGGTTAGCACAGGCACAGCCCAGAGTTAATGAGGCCGAGGCCAGGGTTCAGGAGTGATGAAGGAGTTTTGCTCTGTTCCACAGCCACCCAGGGTGCCCCCCACTCCAGGTACTGTTAGCAAAGGTTGGCCTGTTGTATTGAGGAAACATGAATAATAACACGAATAAAACAAAGCAAGTGTAGCATTAAAAACTTACCCTCCTACCAAGTGTATAGCAATAGTTCCTCCCTCCCACCTTCAAGAATAACGATGCAACCTCTCATTTCTGAACAACTAAACAGCACAGAAGAAGAAGCTGGGACCAAAGAAAGGTGAGAGTTCTTAGTTCTAGCCTAGTCTACCTGGCACTCTCCTAGGCGTTTTAATAGCAAAGACTATCCTTCAAATATGAGTAGTGACTGCCTGAGTCAACAATAGGCAGAATGCCATATCCATGCAAAATAGTCTAATGATTCCAGGACATTATGAGGGGGGAATCCTCAAGAAACAAAATTATTTTCTGGAAGGTGGGGCCCTTTAATACAGGGTTTCCCCACTAGGTGAGTGTTCTAAGAACTGTTTTGTATCAGCTGGTGCTGTTCTTAGAAGCTTCAGTGAATCTCTTTTAACTCTTCAAATGCATGTGCCCATTTCATGCGGGGTCATTTACGAGAGCACCTTCCTATAGCAGGCTGAGTGTTCAGCAGTTTTTGACCAAAAATGTCATGACCCCCACGTCCACCCTTCCTATTCACCTGATCTCTCCCGGGAATTTTTTGTTGTTGCTGTTGTTGTTTCCCTGGATGGAAAAGTCCTCAAAGAGAAATGTTTTGCTGATGTGAAAGAAGTGAAACAAAAAATGGCACTGAAGCACTGAAAAGCATCATAATGGACAAGTTCAAAGTCTATTTTGAGCAGTGGGGAAAAACCTCTCAATAGGTGTGTTGTATCAGATGGTGAATACTTTGAAGGTGGCTTAAGTTTAAACTTGTAAGAATAAATGCACAAATTTTATAAATAAATTCTATTTTGGGAGGGTCACCACTTGTATTGAGGCATTTATATTTTTCTCCTACCTTATCCCTCTGGAATTTGGAAACTCTTAATGAGTATTATTCTTTCCATGGCAATATGTTTATTGCATAAATCCAATAAGAATCTCTTCTCTTTATAATAGGACCTGCTTCTAATTGTGGTTTTATTTACCAAGTCTTTGTTTGGATTGTCATGATTGAAATAGTCATGCCTGGACTCTGGATGTCCCCAGAAAGACTTAAGGAACTAAGATTGACTTTCAAAGGCAATAAAAGCCCTTTGGAGACATGCCTTGTACGTTGCTTATTCAGAAGGTTCATGACAGTTATTTCAGGTAAGAAAAGAAGGTTGCTTTCTTGAAGGATGGCAAGGGGGACCTCAAGTACTTAAGAACTCTCCCAAATCTGCAGGTATTGCTGGCAAAGCCTGATGGCAACTGTGTAGCTTGGCTTCTTTGCCCTGAGGGGCAAATTATAATTCAACCCAAAAATTCCTTGTAACATTCCAGCAAAGTAAATTTTAAAAAGCCGATATGATTAATTGCCAGTCTTGTGTCTATGTGAATAATCAGGCCTAACTGAAAATAGATTTAACGCAGTCTCTTTAATGAAAAATAAAGATAATTTAGGGAAAAAATTCTATTTCAATAAAATTTATAATACACAGCTATAAATATTAAATTCTAGTTAAAGTTTTATTTTTCACCTACAAACTGGTGAAAATTGGATCCTGAATTTTTCTAGCTTTCAAACATTCAAACTAATGTTCCATTTTTTCATCCTTTAGAGTTACTGAGAATTCCTGATGCAATGTCAACCATACAGAATTTACCCAAGCACCTAATGTCACCAGAGACATTTAAACTACAGATAAAGAAGACCTAACCTCTTGTCACCACTTAATTTCATTCCAGCAAAAGCCTTGTAATTGGAAGTCTTATCATTTGATATTCCTGCAGACTCAGAAACTGGTTTAAGATTTTCTGTTTTCATTAACCTTTGTGTTCTGTTTTCATAGAATGTATTCTATGACTTTGTTTACCCAATTTCTCTGTCAAATTCCTGGGGGTTGTCTGACTGAATTCTTCAGAAGCAACACCTTCCTCCATTGAGCAGAAATGCTGGCGGCTGTGAACAACCACTCATACTGTTGCATCTGCACAGAGTTCCTGACTGCTGCCTCTGCAGGCATTCCCTGGTGGATCCATCCCACCAACCTGACCCAATGGAATTGGCTGAGAACAGGGAACAATGCCAATCCCTTCTACGATCGCACCCTTGCCTTGGTGTTTGCACTTGTACAGGAGCAGGTAAATCTGACCAAACCATGGCTTAGCTACACAGTTTAGTACAGCCTGGGATAGACTGGCTCTACAGCAGAGCTGTGGCCTTCTGTGCCACTGTGCATGAAGTGCCGCAACAGAACTACCAATGAAACTGTCCAATGAATGGGATGGACCCCCAGATAACCTCTGCCAACACATTGCCATCCTGACAGCAGAGGACGCTGTGGGGAACAGAATACTTCACTCCAAACTGGGGCTCACCCTGTTCTGTGGGGAATCCTCTGGGTTTATAAACTTTACAGATGGCCCTACCTACCCTACAACTGGACTGGACACTGTATTTGGGGGAATCCAAGGTTGAGTGACAGACATCCTTCTGGGTATCCCCTAGAACTGAGACTCATTTTGGACTCATCAGCAGGTCAGAGAAGCAGACTGATGGTCCTACCCTTTTGCCATATCTGTACCCGCTACTGGAATAATTCTCACGCACACTGACATAGCCACTCTGGCAAATCATACTGCTCTATTTCTTAACCATACTAGAAACATATCCCTAGTGTCTGAGGAAGTCTCACAAATACAAAAGTTGTTTTGCAAAACCACATGGCCGTAGACATCTTAACAGCAGCCCAGGAAGAAACCTATGCCATCCTACATACTGAACATTGTGTCTACATCCCTGATGACATCCATGTGTCTCAGGCCCTGGCTGCATTGGGTGATGAAATCACATGTCTCAGCTTTGGCCTTAGATCCCTTCACCTCTTGGTGGAATTCTCTGGGAAGCAGGTGGCAGCTTCTTGGCCTTGTCAGCTTCTGCCTTCTCTTCTTAGGGTGTAACCTATATTATATTTGTGGTTACAATGCGCCAATACTCTTACCACCCAGGAACTCCCTGTCCAGATGAACTAACACAAAGATTGCAAGGTAGAGGAGCAATGTCAGGGTGGAATGTGGAGCAACTCAGAACATGGCCCTTCCACGACCTCAAGAGAACAAATGACTGTCTCACCAGCAGCCATAAGAAGGCGGAAGACAGTCTGTATCTGGATGGTCCAGCCTTCTTAAGACTCCTGTGTTTATCATAGAAATGTAGAGCTGTCACCCGCAACCACTATTCCCTTCACAGCTGCTATACCCTCCCCGACCCTGTAAGTGGCACAAGGCTGAAGGTGGGGTGTGGTTTCCTGCTCAATCTGCTGCCGTCGGTGCTCTCCCATGTAACTTGAGTAATAAACGGCATGTCCATATCTGTTGGTCCCCGGGTTTTATTTTTTTGAATATCATGAACACAAATGAAGCTCTTCAGCTGGGAGCTCCTGTGTTACCCATATAAAAGACAAGTGGCTTGGATCCAGAAAACAATGAAATAGTAAATCCACTCAGTGACAATGGCCATCCTGAGCTGGCTGTTATTGAGGGGCCAGAGCTTGAATCCACTGAGTGGGCATGGTTACCTTTTACTAACATTGCCTTCACACATCTAGGCCCTGCTGTCCACTGAGCCCTAATGTACACATTTGTAGTTTCTCCCTCTGCCAAAACATCATGACAGTTTAATTGTGAAGATCATTTCTGGGGTGGGTATAATGTAAAAGAGCTCTGCTTCCCTCTGCCTTTACCATGAGAAGGAATAGTAAGACACTTCCATGTATAAACTAAGCAACTGAAGAATGAAGGAAAAAAATGGATGAGTCATCAATAGCTCAGTTTAGATGTAGATCAAGTGAATGGTGGTGCTGAGCCTAGCAAAGCTCCCTTTGACTCCCGGCTGTGTGCTTCTCAGCAAAGCTTCTGAGGAGTGTCCTCACATACAGTCAGAGAAATCATGTCCTGGAATCCACATACCTGAGTCTGGTATGTGCTGCTACGTCAATGACTGGTTTTGCTAGAGTAGAAAACATACTCAAGTCATGAAATTGGGATATGTGAGACATTTCATTCATGTGCAAGAGAAATTTAGGAGATGTCTGATATATTCTGAAGCATGTTCTGAATAAGCCCAAAGATGCCTCTCGAGTTATGGTTAAAATCAATGGTATCTACATTGTAGTTAGAATATCCACGAGAGTTCTATTTGATCCCTTGATTAAAGATTTCTGAATAGTAAATGTACTGACTAAGCCTAGATCTCACTTAGGAAATGGGAGGTATACGTATGGGCTACAAGCATATCAACATTTATTGATAGCACTGATTTCAATGATGATAATATGTTACATTTCCAATGAAAGTTATAAGAAGATCTTAATTAATTTGCAAATTATATTTCTTGATGTAGACTTTTGCCAGCTAAGATTTTTCAACTCGTGCCATCCAATATTATGGCTTCATGGTCAGAAATGTATAACTTTATAAGTAGAACAACTGATGGGAAAACTTTAATTTGCTTCTTTTATATCTCATTATAAGCCCATTAATTTTTATAACCATATTAAAGAACTCCAATAAAACTTTCAATGACTTAGGGAAAAGTAGTTTTAGATAGTTAACCATAATTAACAAAACAATTGTGCTGCATCATTACAACAAATGTAAGGCTTGATTTGAGTCTGGGGATAATCATCTTCCAAAAGAATTGAAAACAACACACTGAAAACCTTTGCATCATAAGCACATATCGTCAATAGCAGCCTGAGGCTGTAGTGAAATCAATTAGGTGTGTTACATTGTAAACAATGGAAAAAATCTTTGATTTTCTGTTTCTCCATTAAGAAACCGCTGATGCTGAAGTCATTGGAGCTTTCAGGTGAGAATCACCTGAAAGATGACACGCCACAGAAGCTGAGGTCTTAAACACCTGATGTTAAACTTGCTTCACCTGACTACGTTTAGTCTTATATTACTATACGAACCCAATTTCAAAATATCCCTATGCTGGCCTAAATTCTCTGAAAATGCTACACAGGCCAAATGTATTAAGAAAAAAAATTGTCAATGTATTAGAAAACTAATTTAAAATATTGAAATCATTTTGTGGTGGTTTTAAAAATTAAAAAGCAAACATTCTTGCAACTCGATTTCTCTTGATCAGTTTTCACAAATGAATCCCTGAACTGCAATCACTCGAGAAAAGCACCAAGCGCAAAGGGGAGGGAGCACAGGGCCTCGGACGGGTGTGGAAAGGGGTGGCCAGCCCATGTCAGGGAGGGGACAGAAGCGGGCAAGAAAAGAAGGCACAGCTTCAGAGAAGACGAAAACCTGGGTAAGGAAGAAAGTAGAGGCTGGGTCCTAACTCAAAGCAAAGAGGCTGTTCCTTGGGTCATTTCACTTTTTAAACCTCATTGGGGGTCCAGTAAATACCACAGATTGATCACCAGGCTTCTCAGCTTGTTTCAGCTGTCGCTACTGGGCTGGGAGTGGGCAGCACACGGTTGTGAGGTGTGCTCTGCACGGGGTCCCCACAGCCCTTGGGGCTGGGCATCTGT
Source organism: Noctilio leporinus (assembly GCA_004026585.1). NCBI lineage: Eukaryota > Metazoa > Chordata > Mammalia > Chiroptera > Noctilionidae > Noctilio > Noctilio leporinus. The sequence continues at coordinate 59,214 of PVIW01006486.1, forward strand.
GGGCTTTTGTCACCAAATCCCAGTGGTTCATGGCTGAGGACTGGTGCTCAGGGTGGGAGGAGGAGCAGTCACATTGTGCCAGAGGGGAGAGGGAGGAATGGAGGATGTAAAGAACATTGCACAGGTATACAAATTGACAGGCAACACCACACATTATTTCACTGGACCCTCCATTAAAGCTCCCAGAAGAGAGGGGCAGGGAGGGAGGCTCCAAGGGAGGTGTGAGGGGTGGCTACTAGGTGCGCCACGCCAGTACTGTGCCCCACACAATGTTCAGAGATAGGGTGAGAATGAACCACCTGCTGGGTGGTCCAGAGCTCTACCGCCCCCTGGCTACTAATTCCAGATTTTCAGAACATAGGGGTATGAAAATAAGGCTACAGGTCTCAGGTGTCTATCATGACAATCCCAGCAAATCCAGTGCTGTCAGTAAATGGGAAACAGGTGACATCTGCCTTGGATGAAGCACCCCAATGCCACTTTTACGGCCCTTCTGCTCGATCCAGGTCTATCTCATTTGTATGTTTGTGGAGCGTGTATTTTCCCAATAATCCAAAAGGGACGATATTGGACTCTAACACACTTTCATCTCCTACCAGGCATCTGGCTGTCACTTACCTTAAGCCACCATCTACCATGGGTGTGTGTGTGCCTATAGGTACGCTCCTCTGTGTGTGCAGTGTGCTGGGGCTGGGAATGCCTCTCAGTTTACAATTTAACAAAGAAACAAGACTTCCTAAGCTTACAGCAGCAATGCGTTCCTAAAATATCTTCCTCCTTTATCTTATGGAGGGATTCATAATTCATTAAGATTCAGTCTTCTGATTATCTCCCATTCAAATGGTTGTTTGTTTTGTAACTCTTGGGTAAAAAAAAATAAAGCAATAAAAAGAAATAAAATTAAGCACAGCAGCAGTGTTTTCAATAAGCAACCCTTAGACTAACTGCTGGGAGATGTAGCAGCTCTCTGACAAGCTAATTTAATGTAAACAAATCAGGAAGAAAAACAAAAAGTGAAGCCCCAGCCATGGGGCTCCTGGGAAAAACATTTCCAAAGTGTGCGGAGTACAACTGCCCCTGGTCCTCAGATGGAGGTCAGAGATCACTGAAGGCTGGAACTTCACTGGTTATTTCACTCACTCCTGACAAAGCTAGTTACATAATAAGGCCTAGAGTCACTGAAGGGCTAAATGCATACACCGCCTTTTCTTTTACCAAGAAAAGATGATTTTATCTATTTACAGAAACCCTTCCCCAAAGTACATGCTAAACCTTATGGGAATTCCTAATTAATATTTATCAAATGGGTTTCATGTTAAATTTCTCAATTTTAACTTTAAATAAAAATAATCACTGTGATTCTAGGTTTTAAGATGGACACTGACATTTTATTTAAAATGTTCAAATGGCTGATTTTAAAACAAAAAAAAGTATGCTTCCTGTCCTTTTTCAAAAAATAGAAATTTTATGTCAAAAGAGGCAGTGAGATACAACTTTTCATAAGAGAAAAAAGTAATGTGCTCTCTTGGAACAAATTGTGCCTGGGATTCATATGAAAGTAACATACTTTTCCAGTTTTTCAAAGCTTGAATATTTTCTCTTGTATAAAACAATTGTAAGTACTTTTTCTAATCAATAACCTGGTTTATAGCCATAAATCAACAGAACTGGTTTTTTTGGAGACACATAACCATGGACATAAGACTTACTTGTTTTCTTATGTATATCATTAAAAAAAATCAGTCTGTCATGGACATAAAAGTCAAATCAAATGCAAGTAATAGCATTAATTAAAGAAGATGTATTTAGTAAAGAAAAGTAATTGACAATAAGGAGATGAAGGCTGTCTGTAGGTTGTCTAAATACAGGAAGCTGACCTAAAATGACAGATGACTATCCAGTTATTGAAGATGAGAACTCTAATATTAGTGGGTTCCCACCCAACATTACCAATGATATCCCTCTGCCTTCCACCTTCAAAATCCATGCCAACGCAATCAGAGGGATGCCAGCCCTTTAAATACGTTTTTAACAAGGCTGCTGACATTATACTATATCTCATGCCCTTGACACATCTCTAGCTGATTTCTTGTGAGTCTCACTCTGCACAAGGTTCAAGATAATGGATAAGGCAGGGAAGAGAGGCAGGAAATGTGGTTCTACAATCAAGGCAAGAGCACAGTGAGTAGGAGCTGTGCACCTGCAATAAGTTCCTTACTGGTGTAGACTTTCAACAATGGTCACATCAGGCTTCACACACAAACCCTCAGGATCCAGTGGCCATCAGATGCTCTGAACTATTAGCCAGGTTCAGAACACAGTTTCTGAGGGCCTTTCAGACATTTAATTAGAGGTTGTTTTCATATCTTAAAAAAAATTTTTAAAGGAGTCCATAATTCTTCAATAAATACCAAACATTGGGAACCTCTATAAAAAACCAGACATCTTAAAACTATCCCCTCACATTTAAATATTTCAAGTTCTTTAAACTTTAAGAAATATGTTTGTCTGACATATATATAAATATTCTGACTATAGAGGAAAAGTATTTTTTGAAGATGACCATTGAACATTTTAGTACAAGTTAAATTTTCACAAATAATTATTTTCATAAAAAATAAAAGCAAGTTTCAATCCTGTTATTTAAAATTCAACGGAGTGGGAAATGACTTTATATTTTTCTACTTTTGTTACCTAACCACCCCTGATTCCTTTACATTCCGTTTCTGGGTTAAGAGATGAACAACATATGAATCCTCTAGTTGTTTTAATGAGAAGCAAAGTTCATGTTACAGGAAACATCTTATCAAAAGTTTAGCAGAATATTTAGTGGGAGAATTATTTGGCTTTCAGGAACCCAAAGGATTCAATAGTACTTACTTTCTTTTCCTATCATACCATATCTATGCAGAGGAAAGATGGATAGAACTGACATGAAGACATCGGTTTGTGTAGGTAAAAGAAGACAAAACAAAGCCTACCTGATTCTGTTCTTTGTGAAATAAGTGATATTTATTCCCATCAAGTCAAAATTGAACATCTTTTATAATTAGGAAAAGTATTTCTCAATTCAGTTTTCTTAACCAAGATCAAAGAAATTGGAGTCTGAGAGACATAGTTCAATTGCTGGTTCCACCATTTCTTAGCTCTGGAACATTGGCTGACTCACATCTCTAAGTCTCTGTAAACTCTGTGTACTGTCAAACGGTTACAAAAATGCCCATTTCACAGAGAGGTTGTGAGAACTAAAAGAGGATATACATGTACATATTCTTGCAATAGAAAGCACTTAAATATCAGCTATTATTAGTTATCAATATTGTCATTTTTGTAACAAAATTGTGGAGTGATAAAACTGAAACTGTATTAGGTAAGATATTTATGGACAAAAATCCAAAATAGTTACCCAGTTTGATTATCACTCATATTTAAACTATCCTCAGTTACCAAAAATTATACCTAGTGAAGAGTAAATTCATTGAATTTTTAACATATATTTTTCTAAAATTATATAGGGACTCTGGTGTCAGGATAGCACCATAGGTAAATGTAGCTCTTGGAACCTCCCACAACCACATTATAAGTACAACTAAACTACAGAACAACCATCATTGAGAAATCTAGATGAACGGAAGTCCTACAACTAAGGACATAAAGAAGAAATTGCTTTGAGACTGGCAGGGGAGTGGAGAACAGAAGGGGCTGGTCCCATACCATCATGTGATAGATAAAAATCGAGAGAGTTATCTTGGTTGAGGAGGTCTTCCCTGAGGAGCGATGAGTCCCAGCCCCACACCAAGACCCCCAGGCCAGTGAGCCAGTGCCTGGAAGAGAAGTCCTCATAATTTCTGACTGCAAAAACCAGCAGGGATTCATACTGAATGAGATGGAGGGCTTATAGAGTTCCAGTCATTTTTCTCTTAAAGAGACATGCTCAAACTTACTAAGACTCACCCGTTTTAAGCCTCAACACTGGGAAAGCAGATTAAAAGGAGCCAGGAACATATGGGGAGGAACTGAATTGTTTGGCATGAGGACAAGGGCTGGAGGGGTAGTTTTCTCTGAGACAGAAGAGCAGGCAGAGGTCACTATTCCGTTGATGAGCCTTCCCCACAGAGCCAGCAGGCAGGTGGAACATCTGAGTCACCATCAACTTGCCTAACACCCCAGTGATTCTATGAGACCAAATCCCACCCAATGGGCAGGCCCACACACACCCTTCCAGTAACTTTTCCATGCAAGTTGTCTGACTTGGCTAATGCTTCAGACTTTTCTAGAACCTCTCAAACAAGCAGCATCTGACTTTGCTGTGCACTGTACTTCTTGCTGAGTGACCCCAGGCCACTAGTGGTGGCTGGCTTTTGATCACAGCTTAGCTTCTCCCTGGCACCTCCAATTCCAGCACATCTGCAGATTGCTGTGTAGCTCATACTGGATCTCCCAGCAAAGAGCACAGGTAGTTGCTAATCTTGCGCTGTACCTCCTAGCAGGTGCCAGAACCAGCTCACCCAGTAGACAGCCTCACACTACATCGGAGCACCACTGCCTAAACTCCGTAAGCAGCACACTCAAGGAGCAACATCAGTGGGCGCCAGAACCCCAACTAAGGAAGTCCTGCTTCATGGGGTTTGCCCCAGCACAGTTGACCTTCCACTTCTGAATAGTCAGTCCTTGCAGCCAACTGGCCTAGAGATAAGTCCCTCCTATTGAACTACCAACAACAATCAAGGCTCAACTACAACAGCGACTGCACACAGGTCACATGGGGGCCAAACCTGGAGAACTCAGCTTGGATGACTGGGGAGGCTGTGCCATAGTGCCCTATAGAACCTACTACATTAGGCTACTCTAACAAGCCCAGGAGAGGTAGCAACTCTATCTAATATATAGAAATGACAACAGAGAGGCTGCCAAAATGATGAGACAAATAAATATGCCCAAAGGAAAGAGAACAAAACTCCAGAAAACGGGACTAAACAAAATGGAGACAAGCAATTGACCAGATGCTGAGTTCAAAACACTGCTAGTAAGGATGCTCAAAGAGGAAGAACCAAGATGGTGGAGGAGTAAGTGGAGCTATACCAATCTCCTCCCAACACCATACTGAATAACCAACAGAACACCAACTGGAGAGAAACCTTATTACCAGGGACAGAATAGAAGAGCCGATTCATCACAACTTGACTGGTAGAAAGTGTGGAACTGAGAGAGGGAGGGCTGGCAGGGCTCCCATGGTAGCAGCTGAAGGAGTGGAGAAACATCTCAGCAGCCAGGGCTCCACCTGAGAAGAGTGGGATCTAAACCCCTAGCTGGGCTTCCCAGCCTACAGCAACAAAGCTGAGAGTAAAACAGTACCCAGCTATGAAAAGCAAAAACCACCAGGTTTGGCTGGCTTGACAGAGAGACAGAGATCTTAAAGGGACCACCCACGAAAATACAGTGGCACCCACCTATGCTAGGCTCCAGCAGAGAAAGGGCAGAGTGGACTAGTGATGCTTGGGGAAAATTTGGGTCAGTGGCTTTAGGGGGAGAGTTGAGGGAGCAGCCCATGAGTCCAGAGCTGACCCATCCCCCATAAAGCTGGCAGACCACAGTTCTCCAAAGGGCAGGAGCCTAAGGGAAAGCCACAGCCTCACCCTCACCCACAGGAATTAATCCACTCCACCAAGCAGTGCCTAAAACTGACCTCAGATCACTGGTTGATTGGATTAACAACTGAATTAATCTGTGCCACCCAGAGGTACCTAAAACTGACCACTGCTCACAGACTGATTGGATTAACAATTAAAGGAGACAGAAAAAGACAGTGGATCTCTGGTAGTCTCCAACTGGCTGACTAGGCCCAGATTGGGACTTGAGCTGACATCACCAAGCGCAGAGCCAGGAAGTAAAAAAAAAAAAGTGCACCTCTATGCCACAGAAAGTCACACCACTAAGGCAGTAAGTCAAAGCAGGCCAATCTAAGAAGCAGAAACAAGCAAGAGTCACCTAAAATGGGGAGACAAGGAAATAAACCCTCAGCAAATGGAAAGGAGGAATCCCCAGGAAGAGTGCAAAATGAAGTAGAGGCAAGTAGCCTATCAGACATGGAATTCAAAATAATGATAATAGAGAAGCTCAATGAGCTCAGGGAGTTCAAAGAAAACTACAGACTCCAGGGGAACTATGAAGAACTCCAGGGAAGCTACAAAGAACTGACTGAGAACTATACCAGCATTAAAAAGGACATAGAAGCCATCAATAAAAGTCAGAAGGAAATGAGAATACAATTTCTAAGTTGAGGAACACAGCAGAAGGAATCAAAAGCAGGTTAGAGAAAGCAGAAGATCGGATCAGCAAGCTGGAGGTCAAAGTAGAAAAAAATTTCCAGGCAGTGCAACAAAATGAAAAAAGACTGAGAAAGAATAAAGAGGTTTTAAGAGAGCTGCAACATGAAACGTGAGACCATCTGTATCATAGGGAGACCAGAAAGAGAAGAGGAGGAGCAAGGGATAGAAAACCTCTTTGAAAAAGTAATGACAGAAAACTTCCCTAACTTGAGGAGAGAAAATGTCATGCAAGCTCAGGAAGCACAGAGGGTCCCAATGAAAGTGGACCCAAACAGACCCATTCCAAGACACATCATAATTAAAATGGCAAATCTCAAAGACAAGGAGAGAATCCTAAAAGTAGCAAGAAAGAAACAGCTAATAACATACAAGGGGGCTCCCATAAAGTTATCAGCCGATTTCTTGACAGAAACACAACAAGCCAGAAGGGAATGGCAAAAAATATTTCAAGCAATGAAAAACAAAGGCCTGCAACCAAGAATACTCTACCCAGCAAGGCTGTCATTTAAAATGGAAGGTGAAATAAGGAGTTTCCCAGACAAAAGAAGGCTAAAAGAATACATCTCCACCAAACCAATGTTGCAAGAGATGCAAAAAGGTCTGCTTTAAGAGAATGCAGAAACAGAGAGACACATAGGAACACAGGTTCCTATGGAAAGGAAAAATAGATAATAAACAATTATCTATCAATAAATACCTTAAAGGTAAATAGATTAAATGCACCAATCAAAAGACATAGGGTAGCTGAATGGATAAGAACCAAGTTTAACTTATGAATATTTTTATATGGTCTTATTATAAATAGATTTTACAAATAAGGTATAATTTTATAAATTACTTGTATCTGCATTGCTACAGGTTAAGTTTTCTTAGATTGGAATTATTTCACAATGTGGGAAAATCATGTTACTTGCAATAACTCAGAAAAATCAAATGTAGTTAAGGAAGAAGAAAAAAGTAAGAAAATGTGGATATTACGAAGAATACATGCTATCTTTCTTATTCACTGTTACAAGCTATGTGCTGTGCTTATTTGTGGGTAATATATAGATTTTGTAGCAATTTATGTTTTAAATAGCAACCAACCGGTCATGGGTGTGTTGTGAAATCAGTCAACCTTTAGATTAGAAAAGATGCTAAGAACGAAGACCAATTTGGATGGATGTTGCAAACTACTAAACTATATGATTTGTGTACATAGACAATATATATTCTCATATTAGCATGTAAATTAGATGAGATTCCCTTCAAATAGATAGTGGCAATATACATTTTAAGTTATGAAGGCCCCCAAACTGGGGATGCTTGGGAAAAGGAATGAATGCTCCTTCCTGTGAATATACCTAACCTCTACCTCAACAGACTCTTAAATAGTTCAGGGATTAGTTTAGGACCACATAGGAAGTCAACCAGAAGTTCAAAACATAGTGAGAATACTATTCTACAAAATTATTTAAATTCTATGGATTTTTATTTTTTACCTCAACTTAGTAGACATAATTTGTACTCTGGGGATCAGTTGAGCACTGCAAGTGCCATTATTTCTGAAGGTTTCAACTTGTAAAATACATGTAGAGGAAAAACAGAGGGTATTGAAAGAAGTAAGACCTATGTACAGCCAAAATAAATAAATAAATAAATAAATCTACTATTTAAGATGGAAAACTCCAAAAGAATAAGATGTAATTCCAGTAGCTTAAAATAAAGTTGAGTGGCATTATTGGAAGGGGGAGGATCTGACTCAAAATTAAATTAATTTTTTAAAAAGTTTCTTCAATTTTATTTTTTTTTAATTTTATTTAGTATTTTTAGAGAGAAGGGTAAGGAGAAACATCAATGTATGGTTGTCTTTCACCTGACTCCAGCTATGGATCTGGGTGGAGACCTGGCTTGCAACCTGGTATGTGTCCTGGCTGGGAAATTGAACTAGTGATCTTTGGGTTTGCAGGCTGGCTCCTTATCTAAATTCATTTTTTCACTATGTGTTGGGCATTGTCTCTAGGATAACTTTCACAAAAGTGAGTTCTGCAATACACCATTTCTGTGATATGTTTCACAAAAATTGCATTCCAGAGTAAAATAAGTATTAAAAAAGAAGAAAAACTGCTTATTTGCTACAATATCTCTAAAATACTATCATTTAACATGTAATAATTATATAAGCTATTGGTATATTTTAAATTTTTTGTAAAATCCAGTATGTACTTTAAATATGTGTAAAAATATTTATACATGTAAATGTATTTTTGCATGTGTTTGGTAATATTACAATTCATATTACTTAAAAGACTAATTCTTTAAACAAATGAATTAACATAGGCATTTTGAAATAATGAAAAGAAAACTTTGTATTAATATGATTTGAGAAGCTGACAGAAGGCAGTAATAAAATGGTGAATTGTCTGGACGTGAAAGGAAAAAGAAAATGTACACATTGGTGGTTACAGAATAGACAGGGGGATCTTAAGAAGAATAAAGGAAATGAAGAAGCCAGAGAACTAATATGCATGAAATATGGACATGAACTAAGAGGGTCATTGCCGGAGGAAATGGGGTACTGGGTGGAGGGAAGCAAAGGGAGGAAAACTGGGACAACTGAAACAGCAAAATAAAAAATATATTTAAGAATTTAAAAAAGGATGCTCAATGAACTTAAGGGAAGAGTAGATGAACTTAGTGTGAATTTCAACAGAGATAGGAAATATAAAAATGGAGATAAAAAACAAAAAAGGGAGATCCAAGATGGCACAAAAGCGGAAGCCATTCTAATCTCCTCCCAGGACCAAATTGAAATTACAATGAAATTGCAGAGAAATCATCCTGAATAACCAACTAAACACTAAGTGGAGAGGAACCTTATAACCAAGAACAGACAGACACTTCAGCACAACATGACTGATAAGGAATGTAGTGGAGGCAACAGAGGGCTGGCTGAGCTTCCACAGGCAGCAGCTGAGTTCCAGAGGAATATTTCAGTGGCTGGGGGGAACCCCTGAGATGTATGAGGTCTAAACCCTAAGCTGGGTTCCCTACATCGGAGTACCAGAGCTAGGAAAGGAACCCAGATAACATGCAGTAGTGACAAGCATCAGCAGGGTTTCTATCTGGCAGGGAGAGGTGGCTGGAGAAGCAGAGAGCCTCTTAAACGCCAAATGCATAAAATTTTGTTTGCAGCCACTTATGCTGGCCTCGGCTGCTAGACAGAGGGTGGAGTGGACTAGAGATGCATGAGGAGAGTCTGGGACTGGTGGCTCTGGGCAGAGATGTAAAGGAATAGCCACCAGGATCCCTGTACTAAGTCATTCTCCATATTGCAGGAGCCATCTTTCTTGGACAGGCTGCCCCGCTCCAAGTGGCATCAGCCTGCAGAGAAGCAATAGCCCTGCTAGCAGGAATTACTCTGTCCCACCCTGTGGAGCTTAAGCCAGGTTGCTGAGTACAGCTTGAGGCTACATCATTGTTGAAGTTTAACAACAAAGGCAGAACTCTGGGAGTTTGAAGACTTTAGCTGACGCCTCTCTGGGGACCACCCAGTGCTGATAAAAGCAGGCCTTGATGTGCAGCCTGGTTTTTTCTGCACACAAACAGACTTAGCAGAGGGAGCCACAAGCTGTGGATGGCTGATAGCTCCAAGCAAGGTGCCCAGAGCCAGTCACATTCAGTATCTGACAGAAGTCTTACACCAGAGTCTTAGCAGGTCTACCTAAGGCATAGAAACAAATACAGAGGCAGCCAAAATGGGAAGACGAAGAAACAGGCTCCATATCAAAGAAAAAGAGAATCCTCTAGAAGAAGTAGATGAAATGGAGGCAAGCAATTTATCAGCTAGAGATTTTAAAGTAATGATTATAAGGATATTCAACAGCATGAAAAGAAGCCATAGAGACCATAATAAAGGAATTGTCAAAAATAAAAATGCAATATCTGAAATAAATAATACACTGGAAAGAATAAACCATAGGTTAGATGAAGCAGAGGATGGAATCAGTGATTTGAGTGACAAGATAGAAACAAACAAAAAAATAAAAACACCCAAGTAGAATAGCAAAAAGAAAAAAGAATTAGAAAGAATGAGGACTGCTTAACAAACCTTTGGGACAATATGAAGAGTAACAACATCCACATCATGGAAATACCAAAGGAGAAGATAGCAATTAAGGGATTGAGAACCTATTTGAAGAAATAATGATCAAAAACTTCCTTAGGTGAAAGAAAAGGACATACAAGTCCAGGAAGCACAGGGAGTACCAAACAAGAAAAATCCAAAGAATCCTACACCAAAACACATCATAATTAAAATGACAAGGGTTAAAGACAAGGAGAGAACCTTAAAAGCTGCAAGAGAAAAGCAGGTAGTTATCTATAATGGAGCTCCAATTAGGTTGTCATCTAATTTTTCAACAGCAACATTTCAAGCCAGAAGGTAATGGCTAAGATGTTTGAGGTGATGAAAAGCAAGGGCCTACAATAAAGGCTACTTTACCCAGCAAAGCTATACATTTAATTGAAGAAGAAATAAAGAGCTTACCATACAAGAATAATATTAAGGAATTTTCTAATACCAACCCAGTACTGCAACAAATGTTAAAAGGGCTTGCTTTAAGAAGTAGAGGAGTCCTGGCTGGTGTGCTTCAGTGGAATGTCCACTGACCTGTGAATCAAAGTGTCACTGGTTGGATTTCCAGTCAGGGCACATGTCTGGGTTGTAGGCCAGGTTCCCAGTTGGGGGTGTACAAAAGGCAACTACATATTGATGTTTCTCTCCCTCTCCTTCTCTCTCCCATCCCCTCTCTCTAAAAATAAATAAAATCTCTTAAGAAGAAAAAGAGGAGGAGAAGAAGGAGAAGGAGGAGGAAATACACAAAGAAAAATAACTAAAATAAAATTACACTAAATATGTATCTATCATTAATCATCTTAAATGTAAATGGCTTAAATGCTCTAACCAAAAGACATAGGGTAGCTGAGTGGATAAGAAAACGAGACACATATACTGTTTCCAAGAGATCCACCTCAGATTGAAAGATATGTACAAACTAAAAGTAAAAGGATAGGAAAAGATATTTCATGCAAATGGAAAGGAAAACAAAAGCTTGGGTAGCAATACTTATATCAGACAAAATAGACTTTGAAACCGAGGCTACAGTGAGACACAAAAGGATACTGCATAATGATAAAGAGAAGAATCTATCAAGAGGATACAAATCTAGTAAACATTTATGCACTCAAGAAAGGAGTGCCTAAATATGTAAAATTTTAAGTCTTGACAGACATAAAAGAAGAGATAGACATAAATACAGTCATAGCAGGGAATTTTAACACTATTGAAATCAATGGATAGATCTTGCAGGCAGAAAATCAACAAGGAAAACAGTGGCTCAAACCACACACTAGATCACATGGATTTAATTGATATCTTCAGAGCATTTCACCCATAGCAGTGGAATACACTTATTTTTGAAGTGCACATAGAACATTTTCTAGGATAGATCCCATGTTAGGACAAAAAACAAGTGTCAATAAATTTAAGAAGATTGAAATCCTATCAAGCATCTCCTCTGACCATAATGCTATGAAATTAGAAATCAATCACAAGAAGAACACTGAAAAACACACAAAGATATGAAAACTAAATAACATGTTATTAAATAATGAATGGGGCAACAACAAGATCAAGGAAGGAATCAAAAGATACCTTGAAACAAATAAAAATGAGAACACAACATTTCAAAATCTGTGGGACAGAGGGGAAGCAATCCTAAGAGGGGAATTCATAGCATTACAGGACTATCTCAAAAAATAAGAGAAAGCTGAAATAAACAATATAACTTTATATTTAAAGGAACATGAAAATGATCAACTAACACAGCCCAATAAGCAGAAGTAAAGAAATGATTAAAATCAGAGCATAAATAAATGAAAAAGGTTATTTAAAAAATCATATAAAATATCAGTGAATCCAAGAGCTAGGTCTTTGAGAAGATAAGCAAGATTGACAAACCTTTAATCAAACTTATCAAGAAAAAAAGAGAGAAGACCCAAATAAATAAAATCAGAAAGGAGAAATAACAGCTGACATCAAAGAAATACAAAGGATGGTAAGAAAATATTTTGAACAACTATATGCCAACAAACTGGAGAACCTGGACAAAATGGATGAATTCCTAAAACATAAAATCTTCCAAAACTAAATCTGGAAGAATTGAAGACTCTGAATAGACATATTACATCTACGGAAACTGAAGCAGTAATCAAAAAACTCCCAACAAACAAAAGCCCTGGACCAGATAGCTTCACAGGTGAATTCTACCAAACATTTCAGGAAGAACTAACACCTCTTCTACTTCTCAAACTACCACATAATATTCAAGCAGAGGGAAAGCTGACAAGCTCATTTTATCAGACCAGCGTTATTCTAATTCCAAAACCAGACACTACAAAAAAATAAAATTATAGGCCAATATCCCTGATGAACATAGATGCTAAAATCCTCAACAAAATATTCCTAAGCTGAATTCAGCATTTCATCAAAAAGGTCATAAACCATGATCCAGTGAGATTTATTTGAGGAATGCAAGGTTGGTACAACATTCACAAGTCAATAAATGTGATTAACCACATAAACAAAATGAAGGATAAAAACTATATGATCATATTAATATAGATACAAAAAGTATTTGTTACAACTCAGCACTCATTTATGATAAAAACTCTCAGCAAAGTGGGAATAGAGGGAACATACCTAAACATAATAAAGGCCACATATGACAAACCCACTGCCAGCATCAGACTCAATGGGCAAAACCTGCAAGTGTTCCACTTAAGATTGGGAACCAGACAGGGAAGTCCGCTTTTGCCTCTCTTATTCAACATAGTACTACTAGAAGTCACAGACACAGCAATCAGACACAAAGAAGAAATTAAAGGCATCCAAATTGGAAAGGAAGAAATAAAACTGTCATTATTTGCAGATGACATGATACTTTATATAGAGAACTCCAAAGAATCCACCAAAAAAACTACCAGAATTGATAAATGAATTCAGCAAAGTGGCGGGATACACAATATCCAGAAATCAATTGCATTTTTATATGTCAATAATGAACTAACTGAAAGAGAAATTAAGAAAACAATCCCATTCACAATTCCTTCAAAAACAATAAAATACTTATGAATAAATCTAACCATGGATATAAAATACCTACCTACCTATACTTGGGATACTATAACACTTAAGAAAAAAGTTGAAGAAGATACAAGTTAAGTGGATGCACACACCATGCTCATGGATAGGAAGGATTAACATTATTAAAATGTCCATCCTACCCAAAGCAATCTATAGATTCAATGCAATTCCTAGGCAAGATTCCAATGCTGTATTTCACAGAACTAGAAAAAATATTTCAAAAATTTATATGGAATAATAAAAGGCTTCACACAGCAACAGTGATCCCCAGAAAGAAGAACAAAATTGGAAGAATCATGCTACTAATATGAAACAATATCATAAGTCTATAGTAATTAAAACAACATGGTACTGGCATAAAAACAAACACGTAGATCACGGAAAACAGAATAAAGAGCCTCAAAATAAACCTGCACCTTTATAATCAATTAAAATTCAATGTAAGAAGCAAGCACACACAATGGGCTAAAGATAGCTTAATCAATAAATGGTGAAAATTGGACAGATATAGGCAGAAAAATAAAACTAGATCACCTTCTTACACTATACACAAGAATAAATTTGAAATGGATTAGACTTAAATATTAGATTTGAAACCATAAAAATCCCTGAAGGAAACACTGGCAGTAAAATCTTGGATATTACTTGTAGTAATATTTTATATGATATATCTCCCCAGGCAAGAGTAATAAACAAACACAAAAAGATACAAATGGGACTACATCAAACTAAAGTTTTCACAGCAAAGGAGATAGCAAAATAAAAAGATAACCTACGGAATGGGAGAACATATCTGCATATATATCTGATAAGGAGTTAATATACCAAATTTATAAAGAATTTACAAATCTCAACACCAAAAACAACCCAATTTAAAAATGGATAAAGGATTTGAATAAACAGTTCCTCAAAGAGGACATGCAGCTAGTCAACTGATATATGAAACAATGCTCAATATCATTAATCATCAGAGAAATGCACTTAAACCACAAGAAGGTATCAAGTCACTTCTGTCAGAACATCTATCATTAATGAATTAACAAACAACAAGTGATGGCAAGGATGTCAAAAAGGGGAACCCTTTTGAATTTGATGGGAATGCAGGTTGGTGTAACCACTGTGGACAGCAGCATGGAGACACCTCAAAAAATTAAAAATGTATCTGTCTTTTGACCCAGTGATCCCACTTCTGGGAATATATCCAAAGGAACCCAAAACACTAATTCGAAATAACATAAGCATCCCTATGTTCATTTCAGTGTTATTTACAATTGCTAAGATAAGGAAGCAGCCCAAGTGCCTATTAGTAGATGAGTAGACCAAACAACTATGGACATTTACACAATGCAATAATACTCAGTTGTAAAAAAGGAAGCAAATTCTACCTTTTGTGACAGTAACAATGGACCTAGGAACATTATGTTAAGTGACATAAGCCAGTCAGAGAAAAATAAATACCATATGGTTTCACTTATATGTGGAATCTAATAAACTGAACTAACAAACAAAGTAGAGGCAAATTCTTAGGTAGAGGAGGGTGACAGTATGGCAAGGGAAGTTTAGTGAGGGGAGGGATTGAGCAAAAAGGAAAATGGACTTATGGACATAAATAAGTGTGGTGATTATAGGGGTGATGGAGTATAAGCGGGTTAAATGGTGATGGAAAATACACAATAATTTTTTTTTAATTAAAAAATAGAAGTAGTCAGAAGCTACATTAACTGGAAGAAAAATACATCACAGGGAATTAATAGTGGAGTAGATGAAGCAGAGGATCAATTCACAGACTTGGAAGATACAGAGGCAAAGAATACCCAATCAGAACTACAAAAAAAAAAAAAAGAATCCAAAACATGAGGGTATTATAAGGAGATTCAGGGACAACTTCAAGCATACCAACATTTGCAGCATGGGGATGCTGGAAGGAACAGAGAGAGAGAATGGAATTTTAAAAATACTTTAGATAACAATAACTGAAAGCCTCCCTAATATGGTGAAGGAAATAGACATACAAACCTTGGAAGTGCAAAGAGTCCTAAACAAAATGAACCCACAGTTTCACATAGCAAAATACATCATAGTTGAAAATGCTAAAATTTGAAGACAAGGAGAAAATGTTAAAAAGCTTAAGAAAAAAGCAGTTAATTACCAACATGGGAGTTCCTAAACCTCTGTCAACAATTTTCTCAATAAATAAAAACTTTGCAGGCCAGAAGGGATGGCAAGAAATATGAAAGTGATGAAAAGCAAGGACCTAAAACCAACATTACTCCAACCAGCACAGCTAAAGAAGTTCATCACCACACCAAAACAGTATTATAAGAAATGTTAGGCCCTGGCTGGTGGGGTTCAGTGGATAGGTGCCAGCCTGCAAACCCAAAGGTCACATAACCAGGTTGCAAGCCAGGTTTCCAGCCAGGTCCATGGCTGGAGGCAAGTGAAAGTGTCTCTCTCCCTCTCTGCCTCTCTCCCTTCTCCTCTCTTTGGAAAAACAAATAAAATCTTAAAAAAGAAGAAATGTTAAAGTGTCTTCTTTAAGAAAAGAAAAAATATCTAACATATGAATAATAAAATGGCAATAAATACATCTATATAAACAATTAAATGCAAATAGATTAAATCCTTCAATCAAAAGACATGCAGGCTGAATGGCATATAGCTAAATTTTGGAAACAGCTCAAGTGCCCATCAGTAGATGAGTGGTTTAAAAAACTATGGTAATTTACATAATAGAATACTTTGCAGCAGAAAGAAAGAAACAAGTCCTACCTTTTGTGGCATCATGGAAGGTACTGGAGAATATTACGTTAAGTGAAATAAGCCAGTGGGTGAAAGACAAATATCATAAAACCTCGCATATAACTGGAATGTAATGAACAAAATATCTAATGAGAAAAATAGAACCAGAGACATGGAAACATGGAACAGACTGACAGCTGTAAAAGGGGAAGAGTGAGGGGAGTGCTGGTGGAAGAAAGGGGAAGGGAGGAGTTTAAGAACATGTATGAATGCTGCATGGATATGGACAATGGAGAGGGGGTTGACTGTGGGCTAGAGAGGTGGGTTGGTTGGAGGTGGCAAAAGGTTAAAAAAAAATGGGACAATTGTAATAGAATAAAGAATAAAAAAGACATATGAAGGCTAAATGGACAACAAAACAAGACCTTTTTTTTTTTTTTGCTTTGTATAAGAGACTCCCTTCAGATCAAATGACACACAGACTGAAAGTAAAGGGATGGAAAAAGATACTCATTTCAAGTAGAAACAAAAAACAAACAAAAGGTGAGGTACCAATATTTATACTAGACAAAATAGACTTTAAAGCAAAGGCTAAATAACAGAGGAGACAAAGAAGGGCCCAGCAATGCCACTTCTGGATATTTATTTAAAACCCAAAACACTAAATTGAAAAGACCTACAACACCCCTATGTACAGAGCAGCATTATTTACAATAGCCAAGGTATGGAAGCAACTTTAGTGTCCATCAATAGATGAATGGTTAAAGAAGAAATGATGCATATACATAATTGAATATGATTTGGCACCCCCAAAATAATGAAATCTTGCTATCTGCATCAACACTGATGGACTTACAGGATATTGTGCTGAGTGAAGTAAAAGAAAGATTAATGCCTGATGATTTCACTTATATGTGGAATCTAAAAAACAAATAAACCAGAACAGAAATAGACTCATAGGGACAGAGATCATTTTGAACATTGTTAGATGGGAGGGGGTGTTGTGGAACTGAATGAAAAATGTGAAGGGATTAAGAAGTACAAATTGTTTGTTACATCACAGCCCTCATGGTGCAGTGAGCAGAATAGTCTTGGGGATGTCAAGTATAACATAGGGAATATAGTCAATAATGTTCTAATAACTATGTTTGGTGTCAGGTGGGTACTACATTTATCAGGATAATCACTTAGAAAGTTATATAAATGTCTAATCACATGGTTGTACACCTGAAAGTAATGTTATAGTATGATAACAGTAATCAAAAAATAAATATTAAAGTAAAAATTTCATCCACTCACTGCAATGATAAAAAGATATTTTTAGAATTCATATCAAAATGTGAACATTTGCATACAGTGTTTTTGTGATATATACAAGGCCAAGACTAAGGATTTTACCATGGAAATTTATATGGAAAGAACCAAGATGGCAGAGGAGTAGGTGGAGCTACACCAATCTCCTCCCAACACCAAACTGGAATTACAACTTCACTGGGGGGAAATCATGCAGAATAACCAACAGAACACCAACTGGAGAGAAGTCTTATTACCAGGGACAGAATAGAAGGGCCGATTCATCACAATATGACTGGTAGGAAGTGAGGAACCAGGAGAGGGCTGGCAGGGCTCCCATGGATGGCAGCTGAAGGGATAGGAAAACATCTTAGCAGCAGGGGGTTCCACCTGAGAAGGGTGGGATCTAAACCCCCAACTGGGCTTCCCAGCTGTTCTACAGCAACACAGCTGAGAGTAAAACAGCACCCAGCTGTGAAAAGCAAAAAGCCACCAGGTTTAGCCCAGCATGACAGAGAGACCGGGTTCTTAAAGGGACTACGCACGAAAATATACAGGCACCCACCTATCCTGGGCTCCGGCAGAGAAAGGGCAGAGTGGACTAGAGAAGCTTAGAGAAAGTTTGGGTCAGTGGCTTTATGGGGAGAGCTGAGGAAGCAGCATGTGAGTCCAGGGCTGACCCATCCCCCATACAGCTGGCAGACCACTCTTCTCCAAAGGGTAGGAATCTGAGGGGAAGCCACAGCCTCACCCACAGGAATTAATCCGCCCCACCCAGCAGTGCCTAAACCTGACCTCAGGTCACTGGCTGATTGGATTAATAACTGAATTCATCTGCCCAGAGGTGCCTAAAACTAACTACTGCTCACAGACTGATTGGATTAACAACTAAAGGAGACAGAAAAAGACAGCGGATCTCTGGTAGTCTCCAACTGGTTGACTAGGCCCAGACTGGGACTCAAGCTGACATCACCAGGCGCGCAGAGCCAGGAAGTAAAAAAAGAAGTGCACCTCTATGTCACAGAAGGCCACACCACTAGGACAGTAAGTCAAAGTAGACTAATCTAAGAAGCA
The DNA here is from genome assembly GCA_004026585.1 of Noctilio leporinus. Classification (NCBI taxonomy): domain Eukaryota; kingdom Metazoa; phylum Chordata; class Mammalia; order Chiroptera; family Noctilionidae; genus Noctilio; species Noctilio leporinus. The sequence goes on from PVIW01006486.1 coordinate 77,835, forward strand.
GAAACAAACAGGAGCCACCTAAAATGGGGAGACAAAGAAATAAACCCTCAGCAAATGGAAAGGAGGAATCCCCAGGAAGAGTGCAAAATGAAATAGAGGCAAGTAGCCTATCAGACATGGAATTCAAAATAATGATAACAGAGAAGCTCAATGAGCTCAGGGAGTTCAAAGAAAACTACAAACAACTCCAGAAGAATTACAAGGAACTCCAGGGAAGCTACAAGGAACTTACTGAGAATTATACCAGCATTAAAAAGGACATAGAAACCATCAATAAGAGCCAGGAGGAAATGAAGAATACAATTTCTAAACTGAAGAACAAAGCAGGATAGAGAAAGCAGAGGATCAGATCAGTAAGCTGGAAGTCAATGTAGAAAAAAATTTCCAGGCAGTGCAACAAAATAAAAATAGACTCAGAAAGAATGAAGAGGTTTTAAGAGAGCTGCAGGACAACATGAAACATAATAACATTCATATCATAGGGATACCAGAAGGAGAAGAGGAGGAGCAAGGGATAGAAAACCTCTTTGAAAAAGTAATGACAGAAAACTTCCCTAACTTGAGGAGAGAAAATGTCATGCAAACTCAGGAAGCACAGAGGGTCCCAAGGAAGATGAACCCAAACAGGCCTACTCCAAGACACATCATCATGAAAATGGCAAATTTCAAAGACAAGGAGAGACTCCTAAAAGCAGCAAGAGAAAAACAGCTAATAACATACAAGGGTGCTCCCATAAGGTTATCAGCTGATTTCTCAACAGAAACACAACAAATCAGAAGGGAATGGCAAAAAATATTTCAAGCAATGAAAAACAAAGGCCTAAAATCAAGAATACTCTACCCAGCAAGGCTGTCATTTAAAATGGAAGGTGAAATAAGGAGCTTCCCTGACAAAAGAAGTCTAAAAGAATACATCTCCACCAAACCAGCATTGCAAGAGATGCTAAAGGGTCTGCTTTAAGAAGATAAAGAAACAGACAGATGGGAACACAGGTACAAAGGTAAAGGATTAAATGCACCAATCAAAAGACATAAGGCAGCTGAATAGATAACTAACTTTAACTTATGAATGCTTTAAAGTGATCTTGTTATAAATAGATTTAACTAAATAAGGTACAATTTTGTGTATTACTTGTATCTGCATTGCTGCAGGTTAAGTTTTTCTAGACTGGAATCATTTCTCAATATGGGAAAATCAGGTTACTTGCAATAACTCAAATATTGGATGCAGTTAAGGAAGAAGAAAATTGTAAGAAAATGTGGATGTATATTACATAGAAGATATGCTACCTTTCTTATTCACTGTTACAAAATATGTGCTTATTTGTGGGTGTGTAATATATAGATTTTGTTAGCGATTTATGTTTTAAATACCAACCAACAGGTCATGGATGTGTTGTGAAATCAGTCGACCTTTTAGGTTAGAAAAGATGCTGAGAATGAGGACCAATTTGGATGGAAGTTGCAAACTACTAAACTATGCTTCGTGTACATAGACAATAGATATTCTCATATTAGCATGTAAATTAGATAAGATTCCTTTCAACTAAACCATGGAAATATACATTTCCAGTTATGAAGGCCCCCAAACTGGGGATGCTTGGGAAAAGGAATGAATGCTATAGTAAACTTTATTATTGAAATGTGAACATACCTAAACTCTACCTCAATAGACTTCTAAATAGTTCAGGGGTTAGTTTAGGACCACATAGGAAGTCAACCAGAAGTTCAAAAATAGCAAGAATACTATTCTACAAAATTATTTAAATCCTAGGGATTTTTACTTTTTACCTCAATTTAGTAGACATTATAATTTCTACTCTGGGGATCAGCTGAGCACTGAAAGTGCCATTATTTCTGAAGGTTTCAATTTGTAAAACACATGTACAGGGAAAACAGAGGGTATTGAAAGAAGTAAGACCCGTGCACAGCCTGAATAAATAAATAAATAATGCTACCATTTAAGATGGAACACTCCAAAAAGAATAAATTGTAGTTCCAGTAGCTTAAAATAAAGTTGAGTTGTATTATTGGAGGGGTAAGGATGTGACTCAAAAACCAAGTTCATTTTTTACAATGGGTTTGGCACTGTCTCTAGGACAACTTTCATAAAAGTGAGTTCTGCAATACACCATTTCTGTGATATATTTCACAAAAATAGCATTCCAGAGTAAAACAAGTATTAAAGAAGAAAAAATCTGCTTAATTTTGCTACAATATATCTAAAATACTATCATTTAACATGTAATAATTATGTAAGCTATTGGCATATTTTAAATTTGTTGTATTAACTCTTTAAAATCCAGTATGTACTTTAAATATGTGTAAAAATATGTATGGGTGTAAATGTATTTTTGCATACATATGGTAATATTGTAATTCATATTACTTAAAAGAGTAATTTTTTAAACAAATGAATTAATGTAGGCATTTTGGAATAATGAAAACTTTGTATTAATATGATTTGAGAAGCTGACAGAAGGCAGTATTTAAATGGTGAATTGTCTGGATGTGAAAGGGGAAAAAAAAAGTGCACACTGGTGGTTACAGAATAGACAGGGGGATGTTAAGAAGAAGAAAGGAAATGGAGAAGCCAAAGAATTTATATGCATGACTCATGGACATGAACTAAGGGGGGACATTGCTGGAGGAAATGGGGTACTGGGTGGAGGGGGACAAAGAGGGGAAAATTGGGACAACTGTAATAGCAAAATAAATACAATATATTAAAAGGAAAAAAGAGAGGGAAACCTATAAACTGCAATTAATTCTAGAGAGTTTAAGAAAATCTTAAAAAAAGAAAAAAAAATATGTCACCTATTGGCACTGTTACCACAACATGAAAATGAGTTGTATGTGTGTGCAGTAACTGTTGTGCACATGTGCCCCTACTGTACATATGTGTGTGCTGTAGCTGGTGGAGAGAAAAAGCAATCAGAAGACCACATGGTGTATATGGTTTTACTTCTGTCCTCTGTTCAGTAAATCCATGGTTTAGGTCTTTGGTGGCATGCTGATACACATCACAACTGCTCTTTCACAGCAGGACTGTCCCGCATAATTTGCATATGAATGTTGGATGAGGCCTGTGACAGACCCAGTGGAGAAGGAAAGTATTTCTTGTAGGCCACACCTGTGCACTGAAGCCAAATGGCCAAGCAGCACATGTACAACTCAAGGTGTTATGGCTCTTGTATATATAAAGAAGAAAGGATATATCAGAGGTACAAAGTGGGAATAATTTATCATTCTCTCTTGACTGATAAAATTAATAGGTATTAATTACCACCCATTTGCCACACTTCAACCTCATTGCCATCAGAGCCACAGCCTAGACTCACTTCCCAGGGCATATGGGGGTCTGGGATGATCTGAACCACCTGATTCCTAAGAAAACTAGAATTCAGTCCATAGTGGCCATTCAGGCAATTTCTTCTTGACTTAATTTTTTCAACATAGTGTGCTAGTAAGGAGTATGGTGTCACACCCTATTGAGATCCCTCCCCCAATATTAAGAGGTGACAATGTACTACTTCCAATGCACTGTATCAAGGTATGTATGGGTGTCATCTTATTTAATCACTCCTACTTTGCTGAGTTGTCATGTGAATGGACACACAATCCTTTAGCCAGTAATTGGCATGCTGCAAGTACTGACAAATGTTGGTTTTCCTCCCTTAACCCTTAATTCTTATATTTATGTGAGGTCAGTGTAACCACCCCCAACCAACAGATGTGGAAACATGTCTTGGGTCTTAAAGACAGAAAGTGGCTAATTAATGACATAGGTCCAGTTCTGGTCAATTGGATGCCAAATCCCACTCAGGCCCTTTCTCTTTGCTACTCACCTCCTACAAAATGTGTTTCCTCTTTAAAATCAGCGTCATAACATAAAGAGACTACATTTTAGGAATGCTCAGAATATAGGGAGGGCATAATCAGAGAGGAGGGAAGACAAAGGCAAAGACAGAGGTAGATAGAAATAAGGAGTAGGAAGTGAGTATCAGTTGGGAAGCTGAGTAGTGTCCCTTTCATGGAGAGCCTTGCTCTCTATCTGCTTATGAGCATCTCTACCCTTCTTCCTCCACGCTCTCCTACGGCTCTTGTTATCAGGCACCTGGGGACATTGCTTTTCCCACTTTCCATCAACATAAAAAGACACTTTGGGGGCACCAGGGAATCTTTATTTAGAATCTGACTACCTTTCTTTTTGCTTCCATATATTTTTGCTCTATATATTGCTCTTATGTGTATTGTTGCCCATTCTTGTGTGCGCTTCCTTAAGTGTGCTCAGTTCACTATCATCCAAACTAAATTTGATGGCATCAGATAAATCATATTGGAAAATCTAGTGTTCATTATTATTATTATGCCCACGCCTTGCTTTTATTTCCCTATGTATTCCCACAGCTTTATCAATTTACATTTTTAAACATCTCTAATAAACTCTTGTCTGAATTTAAAGTTCTGTTATCTAGGCCTGTTCCTCTGGATCCTGTGGCTGTCAGCCTTCCACTTTTCACATTGTTTTAGTCTGATCCCTGATGTCAACATCTTCCAGCCCAAGTTAGCATCGTTATTTTGTTTTTTCCTTCCCCCCAACCCCCTAGCTTTATTACCACCACTGCAAAGTCAGAATACTCTAGTAGTCTGTGATGGCTACTAAGAGAGATATTCAGAAAAGGGCCTCACTTGGGGAAATAACTCCCAATGTGTGTGTAACCATAAAATGTTAAAAATTTAAGGCAGACAGACACAACCAAGCCATGTTTTGTTAGTCCTTTAGCCCCTCATGAGGCAGAGCACAATGGTAAGATTGCTGGGACAGTTTGGATGGGGCGCAAGAGGGCCTGGGAGATACCAGGAGTCAGGCTGCAGCCCTGGGATCTGGGGATTATGGATGGACCTCAGTTCATTGGAAGACTGAAAGATACCTGGATAGGACCCTTTAGCTAATGGTGGGGGTATTAAGAAAGGTTGTGAATAAACCAGAAGGGCGATCTGATTTGAAACCCTCATATGAAGGATGGGTTGGAGAGAAGAGAAAGTCGTAATGAAAAATAAGTTGGCCCAGGCTGGGTGGCTTAGCTGGTTAGAGAACCAACTTGTTATGCCAAGATTGCAGGTACAGTCTCTGGTCAGGGCACATACAAGAAGCAACCAATGAATGCATAAATGAGCAGAACAACAAATCTTGCTCGCTCTCTCTCTCACACACACACAATCTCTCTCTAAAATAAAATTGGAAGAAAAAAAAAGAAGAAGAAGAAGAAAAGAAAGAAAAAACAGGAAGCTCTTGTAAGAGTCCAGAAAACAAATGTCTTAACTTCATCAACACTTCCACCAACCTTCAGGTTCATCAGGACATTCTTCTTGAAAGCACCTTCACCTCCAATGTCTTTCCTCTTTTATTGTACTCTTAAAATCATCTTAAATCAACCTCAGGCTTCACTGGCTTCTCTTTGTTCTTCCTACTACTTCAGGTCTTTACAAAATTCCCCAGGTCTTTTCTCCAGTGATGCCAATCTTTCTTTCATCCTCATTCTCCACATTCTACTCAGACCTAGAAAACTTACTGGCCTAATTGATTGAAATCAGTGAACAAATACCCATTTACTGGGGATTGTAAGTGTATGGCCTTCCATTTGGTTTAGTTGTGTGGGATGTAGGAAGCGAGAAGGCTTCCTGGCCTGCAATGGAAACAGGATGGTTATTAGGTAACAGGGATGAACGGCAAACAAGCACCAGGTAGCCCAGAGGGTGGGAGGGGAAGCAGCCAGTGCTGCTCTACACTATAACTGGTTCATTTGATGACAAAACAAAACAAAACAAAACATTTGGCTTTTTATTCTGTAATACATTCTTCCACTATTTTGATTTTTTATGCTAATTTTTATATGTGCACTCTTTTGATTATGTAGAGTATCTCAATTTATAGCTCTTTGGGGTCCACAAATTGGATGCAGGTGGTTGTCTGAGGTTTCAGAGAGCTATCATTAAGTCTCTGTCATTAATCTGGCTATACATGCAATTCTTATGAAAGAATTTAGTATTTCTTATTGTCAATGACAAAGAAAATGACCACAAAGGCCTTACAGTTCCAAGCACTGTTCTGTGACTGTTCTGTGCAGAGGAGAGAAAGAGAAGAATAAACATGGATTTACCACCTCTATGTAAAGGAGAAAAAAAGTGTGGTTGTTTATATTGAGGCTGTCATATAGTGAATACCTGAAAGTATCGTTTAGAAAGAGGACTTCAACGACTCTTTCTCAGGAGAAATCTAACATCAGAAAGTAACATTATGAAAATCTTTACCAGAGAGAAAGAGGGGTGAGGCAAGGCAGAAGAGGGTAAAGGGGATATAAACGATGATAGAAGGACTTGGGGTGGTGAATGCACAAGACAATATACAAATGATATATTCTAGAACTCTACACCTGAAATATAATTTTATAATTTAATATTACTCCAATAAATTTTAAAAAGTAAACATTTAAAAAAGAAGAAATAATATCTTTACCAAGTTAAGACTTTTTAGTAAAGGAAGACTACAAGATGAGTTTTCAGTACTTCAAAGATTCTAGACCACTTGAAAAGCCTGACTGATCAGGCCTGGTTTCCTTTAGGGATCAGACCTAGTCAGGAAGGTATCACACTAGCTTTGCTAACAGACAACCTATTAGCACTAATTGTAATGGCCCATCCCTCTTGCCTTTTGGAGTTCCAGGCACCTTGCATAAATCCTACAATAAAATTAAAATATCATTAAAAAAATAAAACCTAAAACTATGCCAATAAATACTAAATTCACTTTAAATACATTCATTTTGCACCATTTTTAGAAGATAGAATGGTGTGAATGTTCCAAAGCCTTACTGAAGACAGTACCAATCTTACTGAAGACAGGTCAATGTGTAAAATACAATTAAACTAGTAAAATATGCTCAACTTGCCAAATTTCCAGGTCTGGTTTCCATCACTACTATATTTAAGAAACTTCCTAAGTTTCACATGAAGCTCTGTTTCTAACTGTAATAAAGGGAGATACCTCTGAGACAAATGTGTATTGAAAAACACATAAAATGTCAACAGGCAAGATGAAATCTCACTTTCAAAAATGTGTCCTTTTATTCATAGCACATAATGTCTCATCAAAAAGTATGGAATTTTGAGATCGGGAAGATGGCGACAGAGTAGAGAGCAGTGCTGATGGTGTTCTCGAGTACCAAAGCAGCTAGAGGACAAGATAGGGAGCGTGAGACGTCTTCAGGACCCTAGGAATTGGAACGGGCAGCATCTGGACACAGGGGAGCACAGCCCAGAGGCAGAGGAGGCCAGCAGGACAGTAGGTGAGGCGTTCCCGACCTACCCGCCAGCGGGCCGAGGTTGGCTCTGGGCAGTGGCGGATCTGCCCAGAGGGGCGCGTTTAACTGAGGCAGCTCCGGGCTCCCTGGCGACTGGAAGTCTCAACAGTGAAGTGCGGGCAGCGAGGGCAAACACTGTAGGGAATGCGGAATTGAACTCTTGCAGGGGAGGGACTGTGTGAGAGACTCACTCTGGCAACAAGGAGAGGAGGCTCCTCGTGGGGCTAGAGGAGGAGGAGAAGAGTCCTGCGGGAAGCCAGAGCAGAGGAGCAGGAAGTGCACTGGCGGGGCGGCAGAAAGGCCGAAAACGGTGCTACTGGGCCACCGGGGAAACAGCAGCTAGAAGCCCCTGCGAGGGGGGAGGCCCAGCCCAGCGCAACCACACAGGCCCCCAGGCTCCACAGAAACTCCAAACGGTGAGCACCAGAACCGGCGAGCCAGGAACTAATAGCAGGGACAACTGACCTGCCATTGCCAGAGACAAAGGCCGCACCACCCACGGCTGGGAGGGGCTCATCATACCGGCTGCATAAAGCGCTCCACGGAGAGCTGGTTGGCTTGGAGGAGTGGTGCTCGCCCTGGAAGGGCGGGACAGTGTAGGCGGACCCCTGACAATGTTAACAGACAGGGGCGGCCTCCTCCCTGAACTGCGGGGGCAGGGCCAGTCAGAACAGGGACCAGCAAAGTTGCAGGCTGCCCTGCAGGGGTGCTGGGTGCTCATCACGGGCAGGAACCTCTGCCAGGAGTGGGAGGGGGCACCCTGAAGGCTCCAGAACACTGGCAGCCCTAAAACCCAGCCAGGCTGCAGGAAGGCCCAGTCTACCTGGGGGCAGACACTCAGAATCAGCCCTACTGTGACAATCAGAGGCCCTGCCACGCGCCAAGACCGGCTAAAATATAGACTATAGACTGTAAAGTCCTGACCAAGAAAAAGAGGCAGCCTCAGGAAAGGGATTGCTGCCAATCTCAAGCACCTGAGTTATATTGAGAGCAATATGAACTATTAATCCCCAACATATCCTTTGCAAAAGATACTTCTCACATATTCTTAATCCCCACCATACCTCAATCCACCTAAATACCCAAGACCCTACCCCTACTCTCGAATTAAAGTCTACTCACTCTGTGGCTACAACGCATTCCCAGTCCTCAATCTAAGTATTCCTCCCTTCCCCAGCCTTTCTAAACCCTTTCTTTATTCTTTTCTTCCTTCCTTTTTTTTTTTTTTTTTTTTTTTTTTTTTTTTTTTTTTTCTTTTTTTT